>JACXGM010013795.1:0-22683 GCA_016801145.1 Umbra pygmaea | reverse complement strand
TATTATTATCATTATTACTATTACTATTATTACTATTGTCATTCCTATTTTAAAATTCTATATTGTTGTAATTCTTGTTTTTAAGCCCACTGCATAGAATCGCCGAGCCATGTCAATAAGAATTTCTCTGCATAGGATGATGTATGTTGTTCAATGCATATGATAAATAAACCACTTTGACTTTGACTTTGACTTTGTTTGCAGCTGTTTGTTAAGTGATGCTAAGCTAACGATAGCTAGCCTAGTTACTCAAGTAGAAATGATAATGTTGATAGGTAGTTAGGGATTTATTTGTGTATGATTTATCCAGATTATAATACAATTTGTTTTCTTATTTGATTGAGTAGCTGTTATTTATGCAATTTATTTCTGGACATGCAAAACTATTAGTGTCACCATGTTTATTAAAATACATGTGGTTTAGCTTGATAAGAGGTGTTATCATTAGTGAATTGAAAACAAACTGATTCCTCTCTGTGTTATACGTAGCATTATTCACTGCCTTGCTGCATGTAACATATTTATAGCGTGATTTGCAGTTATGGGAAAGACTTCAGAACTTCGGCCCAGACGGAAGCACTGTTTGCCAATAAATGCTCTGTGAATTGATCTGTGAATAAATGCAAAATGCATAGCACTTAGCTATGCAGTCTGTGAAACTTTTTATTTTGGTACTGTAGCTAAAGGAATCTTTGGGACGTTTTTGTGTTAATTATTATTTGATATTTGTCCAGTTTATGAAAGTGCCCTTATGGCCCCATAAAAAAAAGATGTGTTCTGTGTTCTTGGCAAATGTTCTGTGATGTGTGTAACTAGAAATCAGGTATGGTAAAATGAAGCCACTTATTTCCAGAAGTGAACATGCAGCTAACAAATACAAGTCTAAATCATGAATGATTCATAAAACTAAAACTACTTTACAGACCTCCAAAGTGCCATTTTGTAGAGAAGATTGCAATCTAAAGTGGATGCCAAGGACCGGTAACCAGTGCAACCCCTGTCAGTTGTCCCACCCCGACCACCCAGGAGCTCCTATGATTAACAGAGGTTGAGGTATGTAGCAGAGGTTCAGGTATGTAAGGTGTGTATTCATCAACCATCCTGCATCTGTCTAAGGAGTTTGGAAGGGTTAGTTGGAATTGGACATGGTCAATTGGGAGGATAGAGAAAATAGGGGAAAATCCCTCCAAAAAGTATGTGAATGGTTAAAAACGGATTATGGACATTATCTGCCATCTGGACACTGTCAAACAGCTTGATATTCTCTATGGACTGTTATACTCAATTCCCACACATGGGTGTCAGAGGGCTCAGTGTTTAGGTAGTCAGACTAGTCATAAGTTTGCTTGTTCAATTCCACACTGTGCCAAATGTCATTGTGTCACGGTTTTGTGGTGTTGAGGAGAGAGAACTCAGGTAGGCAGTTAGCAATTGAGTTTCTGGGTTTATTCAGGTTGATCCGGACACAGAGTGAGCAGTTTGCAGGATACAGCCTAGTCGAACACTTAATACTGATATATACATATATATGAGGAATAGCCTACGTGCTCTCAAAAGCGGCAAGAAACGCTGAATTGCTCATCTCAAGCCTACTCCTCTAGGAAATACGCACACTCTACACAGTAGTACACGAGTGACTAGCACAACGTCAGGAAGAAGTAATATGTATATCGAAATAGACAGATAATAAGCATTACATATGCACTAGGCAACATTTTTCACAACAGTTCCTCATAATAGTTCCGGACCGACCTTTGAATGATAAGCAGCACTTCACACCGACAGTAGTCAATAATCCACGCCTTTCCCTAGTCAAGGTTGCATATATGCTGACCTAACCTAACCCTAACTAGCAGTACACGGCTGTTCGTAATATGTAATCAAACAACCTCCTCAAAATAGCTTTCCCTACACTAAACTCTATTTCCCACCAACCCCGGCTAGGGAGAGGCTTGGTTAACCCCTAATGGGAATATATATATATTAGAAAAAGTTCGAAAACAAACACCATGCTTAGCACTGAGTAGATCAAATTAGATGTCATAAATATACACATGAACGGAACCCAATACAGTTTAAAGTAAACAAATCTGAACAGAACATGTCTCAGTTCATGTGCACCCCTGCCATCTACTGGGCAAGGGTGACACATTGTACCCTTAAGCAAGGCACTTTACCTTAAATTGATCCAGGGGATTATCCCTGCTGTAAGTTAAATAACTAAAATGTAAGAGGTACCTGATAATTCATTACCACTACTGACTGAAAAAATATTGGTGTAACACTTTGTACCCACTATACACTAGTCAGAATAATTTTTTTTTGCTGTACAGACTGGACAGACTGCCCCTCTAGAAGGCACCTACATCACCAGGAGCCATAGGAAAGCAAATAAGATCATTGCTGATACAAGCCATCCAAGCAACACACTGGTCCAGTCCCTCAGCCCCACTAGATGCAGCTTTTTCCCACAGGCTGGTTATGACACTATGGACATTCCATTAGTATTCGATCACATCATAGTATTATGCTGATGTGACTGTCAGCTGTCTGTTTCTATGAACACAAGCCCGCTGTAATTGATCCTAGCCTTGGCCTACATTCCTGTAACCGGCAGTGGAGTCAACCATTTTATATCCCACTTCACATTGATACAATCAGTGCAATTGATGTATGTACTTGTGTACATAGTTTCACTGGGTCTCATTAGATAATACTGATGCTCCTGAATCAATAAGTAGTATACTGTGGTAACTGTCTACTGTTTACATGTACATATTTTTTATATCCACCGAGCATTAACATTATGACCAACTGCCTAATATTGTGTAGGTCCCACTTTTGCTGCCAAAACAGCCCTGCCACATCGAGGCATGGACTGCACTAGACCTCTGAAGGTGTGCTGTGCTATCTGGCACCATGACTTTAGCAGCAGATCAACTCCTGTGAGTTGCGAGGTGGGCCACCTGTTGTTCGGACTTGATTGTCCAGCACATTCCACAGATGCTTGATTGTATTGAGATCGGGGTCATTTGGAGGCCAAGTCAACACCTTGAACTTCCTGTGTTCTTCAAACTGATCCTGAACCATTTTTGCTGTTTTAGGGCGCAATATCCTGCTGAAAGAGGCCAATGACATCAAGGAATATAATTTCCCTGAAATGGTGTAATGTTCTGCAACAATGTTTATGTAGGTTCCATCTATCCATCCATTTTTGTCCGCTTATCCGGGATCGGGTCGCGGGGGCAGCAGCTCCAGCAGGGGACCCCAAATGTCCTTTTCCCAAGCCACATTAACCAGCTCCGACTGGGGGATCCCAAGGTGTTCCCAGGCCAGGTTGGAGATATAGTCCCGCCACCTAGTCCTGGGTCTTCCCCGAGGCCTCCTCCCAGTTGGACGTGCCTGGAACACCTCCCTAGGGAGGCGCCCAGGGGGCATCCTTACCAGATGCCCAAACCACCGCAACTGGCTTTTTTAGACGCAAAGAAGCAGCGGCTCTACTCTGAGATCCTCACGGATGACTGAGCTTCTCACCCTATCTCTAAGGGAGATGCCAGCCACCCTCCTGAGGAAACCCGTTTCGGCCGCTTATACCCTGGATCTCGTTCTTTCGGTCATGACTCAGCCTTCATGACCATAGGTGAGGGTAGGAACAAAAACTGCCCGGTAGATCGAGAGCTTTGCCTTCTGGCTCAGCTCTCTTTTCGTCACAACGGTGCGATATATTGAATGTCTTACCGCCCCCGCTACACCGATTCTCAGACCAATCTCCCGCTCCGTTGTCCCATCACTTGCAAACAAGCCCCCAAGGTATTTGAACTCCTTCACTTGGAGTAAGGACTAATTCCCTATGTGGAGTAGGCACTCCACCGGTTTCCTGCTGAGAACCATGGCCTCAGATTTAGAGGTGTTGATCCTCATCCCAGCCGCTTCACACTTGGCTGCAACCTATCCAGTGAGTGCTGAAGGTCACAGGCCGATGATGCCGTTAGGACCACATCATCCGCAAAAAGCAGCGAGGAGATCCTTAGCCCACCGAACTACAACCCATCCCCACCCCGGCTACGCCTCGATATCGTGTCCATAAATACTACAAACAGGATTGGTGACAAAGCGTGTGGGAGATTTTTAGTTGTAATGATAAATTAACAGAACAATAACCATTAAGTTAAATGCAATGTAGCATGAGTCTTTACATAGCGTGTGTGACAAAAGGTCAACTAGATATCCCTTTCTTAGAATGCATAGAAATGATTGTTACATGATTTGTGGAATATTACTCTGTACTGTTTGGTTTTCCGTAAAAGCTATAGATCTTGCGAACATCATGGAGCACAGACAAAAGTTATACAATGTTAGGAAAGGTATGATGGGAATGATGGGAGAAGTTGATTAACTGTAGAATGCAGATATCTTTAAGACAAAAGTAAGGAGACAGAAGGACTGGCCTGTTGGTTTAAGCTATGAGGTTTGAAGCTCACCACATGGGGTTCTACTGTGTTAAAATGCAAGTAGTTTGGGGGAGAGCAAATCCAAGATCTACTTCAAAGCAACAGGTCTGCTTACATACAGTTGCCAAATGGAAGAGAAAATGCATCTCTTGTCAACATATGATTGGTGGGTTTAAATTTCAAACTGTTACAGTACTGACCAATTGTTATCGAGTTTCTGTTGAGTGATGTCATGATGTCTATATAATTGGGAGAATCCTTGTGAGGGCACTTCTATTCTGGGCTAAGGATGGGAAGTCAGATTTTATAATGGAATAAAGTCTTTATTTTGCTCTAATCATCATATCTCCAGGTCTCTGAGTGTAATTAATTAATTACTAAACGCATCAAAAGTATACAACAGAAATGGCGACCACGAACGAAGGACCGGATAAAATTTATTTAGCCCTGTTTAAGGAGCGGAACGGAGGAGCCGAGCACGGTTCCATAGCAAGCGCACTGATTCAAGGTGAGTTGACTCACATAGCATAGGAAAATTATCTTTGGAACTGCGTTCTGAGCTCACCGAACCGTAACAAAAACGGGTGAGTTTTCCGACCAAGAATTCTAATTGGATTGAGACAGAGAAATGTTTTTAGAGCAAAAATGCGCATGCGAAACAAATGCATGAACGTGTTGTATATAAATTGCAATATGTATAAGCAACGTGCTGGACATGGGCACATGAGAAAATGTAAATAAACAAGTAAGGAAGAGTGAAGAGTAAAATAACGCCCGAAAAGACAGCCACCTATGTTAAAAGCCCAAATAGACAGCCACCTAAACCAATAGACTGAAAAACTTAGGCTGTTACTGAATAAACAAAGTTGCGTGTTAACTCGTTAATATCAGCTGTTTATTACATAACGCCGGGCACGAAGGGCAGCTTTAAAAGGTACAATTACTGACTGTGCGTTCGTCGTAGTCTATTACTGTTTCGGAAGGTGAGGGCTGTGGTTTAGACAGAAAGGGTGAAGCAAAATTATTACTATGTTTCAGAAAGGTGAGGGCTGTGGTTTAGACAGAAAGGGCAAAGCAAAATTAAGTTGATTAAGGAAGTTTAGGAAATTTATTAAGATAGTCACCTGAATAGGTAACCACCGATTGAGGTGAGGGTTACAGAAGTGGGCAAGGTGAGGACTATAGAGGTGAGAAGACTCCGACTACCATTTCATTGTCAATTTGGCAGGCAGATTCCCTTGGCTTTGATTGCTGGAAGGTCGGAAGTCGTACGGATAAGGGTTCCGTAATTGTAAATGAATAAATGTTGTTCTATGAAATCCTCCAACAGATGAGGCCTGTCATCCGTTGGTAGCATTTTTCAAGGATGCGAATGAAGAGTGATTGACCTGTAAATAATGAGGAGAAATGATTGAGAGTGATTGAAATGAGTGGATTATGAACCTAGATGTGTTGTGATATTGAATGTATAACCAGTAGAATGTAAATAGGTGATGACAAGGTTGGGAGAATAGAAATGTTGAGCTAAAGTTCCCGTATTATAAGGGGGGGGGGTCGACGTAACAGCCGGCATTGGCATTATAGCACGCGGGTAGATTAAATGCGCAGCAGTAGAAGAGCTAGCTATGTATGCCTATAGTAGATAGGGCTGGCTACGAGGGTGAAAAATTATGGGATCCCAAAGCAGCTATTGGGGGATGTTTTGGGAGGGAAAAGGCACTGACTTAATAAGGAACGTGAAAATTATGCTATGACGCAATTGTGTGTTAATTGTGGGGGTGAATGGAGATTGTCGTTATTCAGTTAAATATATCAGGGAAACAAAACCAGATGCCAACCGGGCAGTCGGTTAAACAGAAGAAAATAGCTAGTCATTTAGATTAAACACATACTCAGTTAATTAGGAAAATATAAATGAAATCTCAAGCAAGCACATAGTTGTAACTGATTATCAATTTGGGAGTCATTGAAGCTTTGGGGAAATCATTATAATGTTACGTTAACACGCACACATAGGCTTCACGGGACGCAAGGACAGAAAATGAGATTTAGCAAATTATAGGTCAGAACGACACTGCAGAGACATGGGAATTCGAAAGGACAAAATGGAATGGGTGGGAAATTATAATTCAAGTCAATTCAAAGCAAGCTGAATGTAATGTGAACAATGGTGAAAAAATGCATTCGTAACATTTCGGTGTAATTCTAGAGAGGAACTATTGGGGGCAGGCAACAAAAATCGCCAAGACTTTTGAGAAGTGAGAAGGAAGTTGCAAAGCTAGGCCCACACCCCAGTACAGTAGGTGGCGGTAATGCACTATTGAAGTTAGGTGCCTACTGCAGCTGACCAACAACGAAGAAAAGTTGTACGCATGCCGCATAACCGGTCACAACAATTGTAACCCAACAGAAATTATTACTAAACGAACTATCTTGTAAACGCACCCATACATTATATTCTCAGATAATGATGCTACATTGGAGTATTGATAGAATATTGATAGAGTAAATAAACAAGGACTGAACGATTGTTGGGTATTACATAGTTTCAATGCTTTTGACGTCAAGAATGAGAACATTTTTAGATGAAATGCGATGGACGCTTGGTGATCGGAGGAAACATAATTTAGAAATAAATGGAGGATATAGAAACACACAAAAGGGAAAGTCATACATATAGGCCAGATAAGATTTAATTAGTTTGTGAAATGCATTGGAATGTGGAATGGATTATATACCAATAGGTTTACCGTTGTTAGAAATCTCTAAAAATCTATCTATGTACCGCTGTCTGGAAAATTGCATAGTTAGAAAAGTTTTTATGAAAATATAGGTTTGTGAAAATTAGTCATGCGTTCTACAGAACGATAAAAAAAAGAAAAGAAATTAGAAGGGTAAGAAATTAGAAAATACATCCACAAATTGAGTTAGGAATAATTCATTTGGAATAGTGAGCCAGGCTTAGCTTGAACTTTTTATAAAACTGTACCACTCCAATAGAAGCTTCCAAAAACATGCACGTCTTCATTGTGTACCGGGGATAGTAAATTGCTAGTTACACAGAGGAACGATAAAGAAAGATAAGGGAACAAATTTGGTAGAAGCGCACAACAATGATTAGTTGGAAAATCTATAAGGATACATGGGATTAAAACAATACTTTGAGGTTAAAATGGGGTTTTAGTACACATTTGGGGTTAAACTACGCTAAGGCCAAAAGTAATTCACGAATTATGCAATTTAATTGTTGGTTTCAGATTGTGAGTTGGTCGGTTAGAGCATAAAGTTCAATGCATTTATTCTGATCGGGAAAAAGGGGTTGATCAATGCACTAAATTTACATACAGCTATATTGATACAGTTCCATTTGTATTTTACACGCACACGTAGAAAAATTGAATTAAGGTTAAATACACACATACGGTTAGAGAACGTCACATAGTAGTTATTGGGAACAATTGATCGGATGAAATGTGAGAACAATTCGAGGCAGCATTAGGGTACACTCTTGCATTCTAGAACTAGGGAAATTGGAACACATTATTAGAAGAGTGTATGGCAAAGTTAAGTAATTAAAGGGAGCATAAATAAAATGGCTATGTAAATGCAATTATTAATCTGGGTGAATATAGGAAAAAAATGGGAAACTTTTAAGTAATATAGGTTGAGTTAGACTGTTAATCTAAAGGCTGGTTCTTTCTACTTCAAACAAACAATGGTTGAATGTATTGGGGGAGGGAGATGCAAATAGAGCCGCGTTCATGGTGTGAGTGTTTTCAGAAGTTTGGGGTTAAATTAATGAGTTACTAAATCGCGAAATGGGGCATGGGAAATTAATGAAATCCACTGGCTGGGAAGGTGAACATTTTAAAATAGGTAGAGGTTAAGGGTTGAGCGAACGTGTGTTGAACGCGTTCAGTTGTATTGAGTATGGAGTGAGGTCACGACGAGTTTGAGAACCCGCGACACATTATTGAGTTTTGACTGAAAATAAAATGGGAGAACATTAGGATTTTTTTGTTGTGGCCTAGGGCCGTCTGTACCAAGGAAATTATTGAGATTAAAATTTAGGGAATAAATTGTCATTCACTTGAACACTGAGGGTCGTAAATAATCATGTAGCTAAACTGATTTGAGCGGGCGGAGTTAAGGCACCAGGGAAGGAGAGTATTGTGTATGGCGATACAACAACAAGGGAAATTGACAATTAACCCTCACTCAGTCTGGCTGTTGATTTAATGAAAATCCATAGTGTGGGAAATAATTTGAAGTAAAAGGATTGGGTTTTAATTCTAAGAACAAAGTGGAAGTACAGCTTTGATGTTTTCGAGGTAGTTTGCATGTGGTTTCAGAACATATGGCGGAAGACGGAACCAACAGCCAATGACCTGCGCACGAGAGACAAAAGGTTGGTGAAAAAGGGAGGGAAGTATGAGTTGTTAACAAAAAATCTACTAGTTAGTAATTGTATACACCACAAAATCTATGGGGTTAAGAGTAAAATCATGCATTGTGAAGTATTGGTAATTTGAAATAAAAAATGTTTGTCCCTGGCCGGAAGAAATGTAAATGTTAGATAAATTGCGTTATTCCACAATGTTTTAAAATATAGAAAAGACAGCATTGGGATATTGCCTGCTCTGGGGTTTGGATATAGAATCACTTAAAGAAAATCAAAATTAGGAATGTAATGAAGAATGGGAAATTGCGATTATTTTAAATGTTAAACCATAATGCCTTTTGTCGAACAGTTCACAGAAATACAATCAAATTGCAATGCTTTAAAATGGTGAAAAAAAACAGGCAGGTCAAAAGTTGAGTTGTTCAAGTTAAGATTTCGAATCAAGATACAAAATAGAGGATGTTAACGCTAAAAGATTTCAATTGAGAATAGCAATTAAAGTGTTTTAACAAACAGGCTGACTTGTAGTTACAATAAAAATAATAGCAGGCCATGAGAAAATTCTGAGTTATTAAAATTGATAAGGACACTATCCATTGGATGGAAAAATGCAATGCTGTTTGTCTTGCAGGATCGGTGGAGAATTAAGACAACAAGATGGGTAACTTAAAATAAAAAATTAAATAAAACGAAACAGAAGTGGAAAATTGAACAAACAATGGGGAATAAATGTATGGGGTTCAAATTAACTGGTTCTGGTCTTCCTACGAAATTGGCTAAAGGGTGTTCTAACATTCCAGTTGACTGGCCTGATCAACTATGTCAATTGGAACGCTATATACCTATGAGAAATTCTGATTGGAGCTAGTTCTTTGGAACGAGAAATAAATGGGATGTTGTCCAGTTATCCTGAAAATAAATGGGAACTAAAAGTTGAAATTGAAAATGGGGAAAATCAAATGCTTACACCAAAGCACTGAAATATTCTGCTAGGAATTAAATGTAAATTGTCATCTTGGAGCTTTTTGTTTGTCTGTTATGTCTGTTTCTGTTATGTGTATGTCAAATTGTTGTGTTGTCTGGCAGAGAGAAAGCGGAGAATTCCTTTGTTGTCTGACTGGTGTAGCTAACCATTCAGTCCACAGATGAAAAACATTGGCGTTTTGGCCATCTTAAGCAGCTGCAACCTTAATTTAGTAAATAAGACAATAACAGACTGACAAAGTTATTCAAATTGATTAATGTTGGCTAATAAGGGTAGCTATGGGTTTTAGTTTTTTTTTTGTCAAAATGGGGTCTAGATAAAGGGATGTTGAGTTCATGTTTTTTTGGGTACGATAGAACTGCAAATATAGCTGACAGAATAAGGTTATGGGGTTTTAGTTATGCTTTAGAGATTGCATTGGGTAAAATTATAATAGGATACAGGGAGGTGTTGGACAGAATGGGGAAGTGTTGTTTGTGGAGTTTGGGCTATTGAGAGAACAGGGTTAGTTATAAACTTGATTATTGACAGCACCAAGGTCCAGGCTTTAGTCCTGCCAAATGTCACTGGGTCAAGACAAGAGTGTGTTAGGTTATTGAGTTCAGAACAGGGAGGGCTGGGATAATTTAAGGAAATCTGGTTCTCAAATTAAAGCAAATGTCAGGGTTATGAAATCAGGTTAGTTAAGAGATGCTGTCAGAAGATGTTTTGTTAATTGTGTGCTAATTTTTTTTTCCCTTGCATCTAGAGCTATTGGGAAATTAGTTATTCACAGAAAAGTTAAACACCTGCCACCAAAGGGTTTTTTCCTGTTATTTTCTTTACACATTCAATTATTATATTAATAATGAAATTGGGGTATTAAAAGGGGTTAGTTGCTTTAAACTAATTGGAGAAAATTAGAAAGTCAATTGTTTACTGTTTTACACGCTTTTCGTGTTTAATTGGGGGAAGGGATAAGGGATAAGAGTATTAGATCTTTTTTCAAATTGACAAGTTTAAAGTTAAGTTTCAAATAGTTTTTGGTGTCTAAACTTTAGAATAAATTCTGGTTGCCCAAGAAGGAGTTAGGAGATTAGTTCCTACATTTTACTTTAATGATTGAAGAACATGCTTAGATTAGAATTGACAAATTTTCCTCTTAGCGAAATGGTCCTTTGACCTTGAGTTTTTTTTATGAAGTTCTGTCCTTAAGCAACAATAAGTACGATCATTCCTGCACTCTATGGGAAGCAATTTCTAACCAGTTGTGCAAGCTTTATTTTTATTTTCAAAAGTTAAGTTGATCCTGGGCATCGATTCTTGACTGGTGTCCCAAAGAACCAGAGTACCGATGTCCACCCATCACATCTGGACAGACAGACAACCTGTGCCACAGAGAGATAATCGGAAGAATAGACACTGACACCAGGAGCTGACGGATCCATGAACCTAGCAAAAGACATGGGGAAAGGACAGAGACAATCCAAAGCCAGAGAAGGATAAAGACAAGCAGAGACAATGACAGAGGTACAGAGACATTACAGCACCAGAAGAGGACGGATAACGGAGAAGAAGATGATGTCCAGAGACGAGACTGAATGCAGAGGCAAAGAGACAACCAGTGACAGCAGTTGAAGACCAACGATGGACCACGAAGAAAACGACAGAGATGAGGAACCAGGCAGCAACAGCCGGCGTGGAGACCAATTGCAGGAGGAACCGGGCCGAACTCAGAAGGAACAGCACCAGTGAAGTTAGACCGCAACCACCAGGGGAGTCTTTCACAATACACTGGAATTAGTCCAAAGAAGAATTAACTACTGCAAACCTAGAAATTGAATGTCATATGAAATTAGAGCTAATTATAGGTGTATCAGAAAAATTGGAAATAGCAAGTCATTCATTAGAAAATTACTGTGTACTCAAAAGATTCTTTTTGTCCTTGTTTTTCAGAAGTTGTACCATGTCGAGGGTCTTCTCCAAATGCATGGATCAATTGGCTAGAAACCACATATGGCTGTACCCTTGAGCTCCCCTAAAAACACCAGTTGGCCCGAGATGATTTCAATACATCAACACACAAGGTTGAGTTCCGCCACAATGTCCCTAACATCTAGAAAGCAACACTAAACCAGGAAGCATACGTGAACTGTCAGGATGAGCATGCTTTAAGAAGAAACAAAAGAATCTATGAGCCTGTATGAAAAAGGCTGAAGAAAGAACATAAAGATGACGAAACACAAGAAAAGACACAGATAATACAGTTTGGCCATAGGAGCTGAAGATTTACTTAGAAAAGACACGAAGAATGGACAATTGTTTTGGGACGGGACAGATGGAACGAGACATGACATTTGCCAGTGTTTAGGAACTAAGGGTCGGCCTCTTGTTGAAAAAATTAGAATTTAGGAACAACATGCAATTTGGATTAGATTTTCTACATTGATGCACTGAATAGCCATATTGTGAACATTTACTGACAAGTAGAGATAGTTATAGAAGGTAATAGTCTAAATTTGTGTAGAATTGACTGACAATGGGTGGACAATGTTGAGATTGGACTTAAAAACAAATGACATTGAAAAAAAAATGGATCTGTTGACGATGCCTGTTTTCCACAACACAAACTTAAATTGATTATCCAGGTTTGAAAGTGCTGCAAAGCTAACAAGCTTCTAGACATTTTATTGTCACAATAGGTGGATGTGTGGGAGATTTTTAGTTGTAATGATAAATTAACAGAACAATAACCAATAAGTTACATACAATGTAGCATTAGTCTTTACATAGAGTGTGTGACAAAAGTTCAACTAGATATCCCTTTCTTAGAATGCACAGAAATGATTGTTACATGATTTGTGGAATATTACTCTGTACTGTTTGGTTTTCCGTAAAAGCTATAGATCTTGCGAACATCATGGAGCACAGACAAAAGTTATACAATGTTAGGAAAGGAACTTACAAAATGATGGGAGAAGTTGATTAACTGTAGAATGCAGATATCTTTAAGACAAAAGTAAGGAGACAGAAGGACTGGCCTGTTGGTTTAAGCTAGGAGGTTTGAAGCTCACCACATGGGGTTCTACTGTGTTAAAATGCAAATAGTTTGGGGGAGAGCAAATCCAAGATCTAATTCAAAGCAACAGGTCTGCTTACATACAGTTGCCAAATGGAAGAGAAAATGCATCTCTTGTCAACATATGATTGGTGGGTTTAAATTTCAAACTGTTACAGTACTGACCAATTGTTATGAGTGTCGAGTTTCTGTTGAGTGATGTCATGAAGTCTATATAATTGGGAGAATCCTTGTGAGGGCACTTCTATTCTGGGCTAAGGATGGGAAGTCAGATTTTATAATGGAATAAAGTCTTTATTTTGCTCTAATCATCATATCTCCAGGTCTCTGAGTGTAATTAATTAATTACTAAATGCATCAAAAGTATACAACAAGCACAGCCCTGGCGGAGGCCACCCCTCACCGGAAATGAGTCCGACTTACTGCCGAGAACACAGACACAGCTCTCGCTTCGGTCATACAGAGATTGGATGGCCCTAAGAAGGGACCCCCTCACACCATACTCTTGCAGCACCTCCCACAGTATCTCCTTGGGGACCCGGTCATACGCCTTCTCCAGATCCACAAAACACATGTAGACAGGATGGGCATACTCCCAGGCCCACTCTAGGATCCTTGCGAGAGTAAAGACCTGGGGCCTCATTTATAAAACTTTGCGGTGGATTTGCGTCAGAAGTGGCGTACGGACGAAATATAGGATGTGCGTACGCAAAGAAATATTCAGATTTATAAAACCATGCGCACGCACGTCCTACGCTGTTTTTCCTTTATAAATCACAATCAACTCTAATACGTGGCGCAGCTTTTGCGGATACATGTCATGCCTATAATTGTCCATAAATAGTCAGTGAAACTCCCCGAAATTAATATTCATTGATTGAGAAATCATGGCATACACAGTAGTGAGGAAAACCAAAAAAGCAACTTCACTCAATGTCAAGTAGAAAATATTGTTTGCGAGGTGGAAAAGAGGAGGAAAATGTTGTTTTATGCGCACAGTGTGCCTATTACGGCGAAAATGCGTTGGAGTGGCAAAAGGTTGCAGACGCTGTGAATGCCGTGGTCGAAATAAAAAAAGTGGTCAGATATCAGTCGATGTCGAAAAGCTTCATCGCGAAAGTGTGTCTGCCACGGGTGGGGGAAATGGGTAACATTAGAGCAACATGTCTGCATCACAAGTTATTTGGACATTGGTGGAATGAAAATGCTTTCGATTAATGAAAGCATTCTCATTCGGTCTCCTTATGGCAACATGAGTGCAGTCAAAGGCATCGATTACATTTGGGATACCGGACATAGCTGCAAATTGTGTTTTTTAAATGCCTGTTCACCCGCCGTGTACGGAAACTTCATGTACTTATGCGCCAAGCCTATTATACCGACTAACACGTCTCGCATAACTCGGCTGAGATCCCTCACTTGTCAGTAAATTCCATCTGGAAAGTACAAGTGCAATGTCGCCAGAAATCCTGTTATGAGTGATATGAAAGGCGCCAATAAATAATACTCATTATTAGGCTATTATTATTATTATAATTATTATCTTCTAACATTGCAAGGTCAGCTATTGTGCGTCATTACCCATTGTGATGGCATGGCTTTTTATAACCATCCATTTGATTGTATCTGATAATCTACAGATGTATTAATCTAATTGTAAATGTAAAATAGTTCTGCACACATACAAAAATCTTGAACCTTTCAAAATGGTTAAGACATGCATCACGATGGAACACATTTAAAAATTAAACAAACTAAATGCATATAAATGAACACTATGTTTCTGTATGTTATTACGACATTTATACTATGAAAACAATATTCCCCAATTGACAATAAAGACTATCTATTATCTATTTATTATCTATCTTATCATCATCTATTTATCTATGTATCTGCACTGCCAGACAGAGACATCGACAAGAATATTAGTTTTAAACATGATTTTGTTCTGTTTACCGTATTATTTATGAAGATGAATTACATAACATGCAATATAATTAGCCTACATAATATATTTGAGTGTTCTTTTTGCAAATATGTGCAATATGTCCTTCATTTGCCTTTACGTTAAAATCTTGTTTTATATTGTTTTTAATATTGTTTTTATTTCTCTGCAGGCTGTTAATTGTATGCATGGCTTTGAGACATCTTTATATTATTAATGAGAGGCAGTATTTCGATTTCGGTTACACAACGCTCTGCAGTTTCAGACGGATCTACAGTAGCCTACGTGTTTCATCCATCTGCCGATGGTGTCGCCATTTCTCTTTTCACCCATTTCTGTGCGTACGCATAGGTCAGAGTTTCCATGAAGGACCGCACATTTTCCCGTCAAGTTTGCTTTTTTTAAATCCCAATTATTGTGTAGAGAGATGCGTACGTCTTCTTTTGTGCGTACCCCAGCTTTATAAATGAGGCCCCTGATCCGTTGTTCCACGACCAGGACAGAATCCACATTGTTCCTCTTCAACCTGAGGTTCAACTATCGGTCGAACCCTCCTTTCCAGCACCTTAGAGTAGACTTTACCAGGGAGGCTGAGAAATGTGATACCCCTGGAATTGGCAGACACCCTCTGGTCCCCCTTTTTAAACAGGGGAACCACCACCCCAGTCTGCCACTCCATTGGCACTGTCCCAATCTTCCACCTATGTTGAAGAGGCGTGTCAACCAAGACAGCCCCTCCACACCCAGAGCTTTCAGCATTTCTGGACGGATCTCATCAATCCCTGGGGCTTTGCCACTGTGGAGTTGTTTGACTACCTCAGTGACTTCCACCAGGGAAATTGACGATGATCCCCCGTCATCCTCTAGCTCTGCCTCTAATATAGAGTGCATATTAGTCGGATTCAGGAGTTCCTCAAAGTGCTCCTTTCACCGCCCTATTACCTCCTCCGTTGAGGTCAACAACGTCCCATCCTTACTCTATACAGCTTGGATGGTTCCACGCTTCCCCCTTCTGAGGTGGTGGACGGTTTTCTAGAAGCACTTTGGTGCCGACCGAGAGTCCTTCTCCATGTCTTCTCCGAACTTCTCCCACACCCGGTGCTTTGCCTCTTTCACGGCAGAGGCTGCAGCCCTTCGGGCCCTACGCTACCCTGCAACTGCCTCTGGAGTCCTCCGGGATAACATATCCCGGAAACACTCATTCTTCAGTCGGACGGCTTCCCTGACCACCGGTGTCCACCACAGTGTTCGTCGGTTACCGCCCCTTGAGACACCCAAGACCACAGCTCCCCACCGCAGCTTCAGCAATGGAGGTTCAATGCCCCCAGCCTCCACAGGGATGCACGAAAAGCTCCACCGGAGGCATGAGTTGAAAGTCTGTCGGACAGTGGCCTCCTCCAGACGTTCCCAATTCACCCGCACTACCCGTTTGGGTTTACCAGGTCTGTCCAGAGTCTTCACCCACCCCCTGACCCAACTCACCATCAGATGGTGATCGGTTGACAGCTCCACCCCTCTTTTCACCCGAGTGTCCAGAACATTAGGCCTCAGATCAGATGAAACAATTATAAAATTGACCTTTGACCTAGTTTTTCTCTCTCTGGATTTGCCCTTTTGTACTGCTGCCCATGGGTTTCTGTGTATCAAAAACTTGCCTGCCCTTGACACCTCTGGATTTTGAGTTTGTACTTTATTTTGTATATAAAGTGTACCGTCTACCTGCCTGTCTAATTACCTACCCTGCCTGTGCAATTCTCCTGCCACCATTGTGTACCAACCTTTTTCTGCCTGACTATTCTTCATTGGGATATTAAGTGTCATTAAAATAATTGTCCTAGTGATCATTACAAAACCAGAAAGTTGTCTGTTTTGTGTCTCACTAAAATTAGCATTGTCTCGCTACGTTTAATAGATCAATGTTATCAGTGCTAGAAGGGATACAGCTTATGTCTTAGTAATGTCGCACTTGCACTACTGAGTCACACTACTGTAGGCTTTAGAGCTTTTAGATAAACTCCCCTCTAAGCAATTAAGGTTGAAGACGTTGAAAATACATATTTTGTGGTTGAAAAGACGTCTTTCAAAATATTTTGCTCAGTGGGTCCTAGCTAAATACGGTAACTACAGCTATTGCTAGGAAGTTAACTTATGCAGATGACAACAACAGAAAGTAAAAAGTAAAAATTGTGCTAAGATTGTGCTAGGGAAGAAGTGTTTGTGATGATAGATGAGCAGCACCAAACGCACTGTGAACAGCTGTTTAATTGTAGCGTGTTTACTTCTCACTGATTTAGCCAATGCGCCTTGTTAGTTACCTAGAACATGGTACTACAATGTGGCCAATGTAATTTCTCTGTGACTGAAGCACTTTCCATTATTCAATTTTACACTGAAACCAAGACACAAATATGTCTTTTCAACGTCTTCAACCTTAAAAGCTTGGGGCTGCAGTGGGTCAAGTAGGTTGTCTAGCAAACGGAAGGTTGGTGGTTCGATCCCCGGATCCTCCTGACCAAGTGTTGAGGTGTCCATGAGCAAGACACCTAACCCCAGCTGCTCCCGATGAGCTGGCTGGCGCCTTGCATGGCTGACACCGCCGTTGGTGTATGAATATGTGAATGAATAGATGAATGTGAGGCACTGTAAAGCACTTTGGTGGCCATTGTTGTTCAGAAAAATGTGCTATATAAATGTAGTCCATTTACCATTTATGAATGCACAACCGTAACCAGACAGATTATAAAAGTGAGAAGTACATGCAATTAATGTATCAAACTAAATTTGAATATCTCTTTCAGCGGATAGATTGTCTGTCTAGCTAACAGACTACAGTACTTTGACAAGGAGAAATGGATACTGTTTCGAATAAGCCGGGTAGTGATATGACGGTCTGTACTACTACTACTAGTACTAAAGCCTGGAACTGGTTATCTATTCAACGTAGCGAGACACCGCTAATTTTAGTAAGACACAGAACACAACTTTCTGGTTTAAAAGGAAAATACCTGATTGGCTGGAACAGAGTCAAATATGATTTCAAGAAAACTAGCAAGGAGATTGAACATTTACAAATCGTTTTTCACACACATCATGAGGAATATTTGTGTCAAAAATCAGTAAACTAACAGGAACCATTCCACAAACTCATTTTGCGATCCACAAATAAGGGCAGTCCACAAACACTTAAAGTTTTTGAATTTGTATTGATTATGACACACACACATTTTTTATTTACAGATCATGACGTATTTGTTTGTGAATTTTAAATGTGTTTTTTGAAGATTGTCAATTCTATTTGTGGACCGTGTTTCCTATTTACAGATCATGAGGTATTTGTTTGTAGATTTTCATTTGCAAATATTTAGCAGTAAAAAACACTGCTAAACTTGAGTCAAAATGTTGAAAACAAATAGAAACCAATCTACAAACATTACATGATCCACAAATACAAAAAGTACAAATTGAATTATATTTGTGGATTGTCTTTAATATTTGTAGATCATGAGACATTTGTTTGTGGTCTTACTTTCATGCATCGTGTTTTCCATTTACAAATTTTAGAATATATTTGTGACTTGTAGTCTGCGCATTTGCAATATTATTGAAGCAAATCTATCTTCATATTCCAGCATGATAACAACACAAAACACACAGCAAAATCTGCAGTGTATCAAATACTTATTCTCCCCACTGTATGTGTATATATATATAGAACTGTTTTGGTCTGAATTGAGTTAACTCAGGCAGTCAGGTTTTCCAGGACTGTAAGCCTATTTATAAAACGGGTCCGGTGATATCTGCAATTTGATAGGCTAAAATTGCATTCCAAGCCTATGACAATTCCCTGATATCCGCACTGTAGAATGTTGCCTTTTCACTGAAGTACTTAGTATGTAATCGAAAAGTATCACTACGCCCCCCCTAAGGAGCTGAACAAAATAAAAAACATGGCGGACAATTCCTCTCGCTTCAAATTTCAACACCAACTTCCAAATAAGACCGTCTAAAAATAAAAACGATTTTATCATTCACTTACCACAAAAGGTTTGTCACTGATGTAGACATATTAACCAGCCACAGGTTTGAAGTAATCTAATCTTTTTTGTAAAAAAGTGTGTTTTCGTGACGAAGCGATAGCTAGCTAGTGGCTGTCATTGTCAATAGCGGTCAATACACCGGTGGCTGCTCGTTAGCCTGTCTGACCTACCACTGACATTACACACACTGAGTTTTCCACATATCACGGGTTGGGTTGTTTATCCATCTAACCCTAGATGCCTTTCTTCATATTTTAAAATATCAAGAAATAGCCTTCAGTTGACATCTTTATTATAAAAAAAAGGAGGAATTAATAGACTACCCGTTCTACCGGTGAAATTAAGATAGGCTACTTCTCTATGAAAATGGTTATTTGAATAAGACTTACAAGTTGCCTGAAATTATTGTTCTGCCTATGTTTTATATATTTTTTCTGTAAATTGTTGAGGCATATAGTCTACAATTGTTTTTCTACACATTGTTAGCAAATTAAATTATTTCTATCCCTCTGTCATTGAAATCATCCTAATATTAATAACACATTTTATGTGTGCTATTACATTATTTGTAAAAATAGTGCAAATTAAATTAACTGCATTTTTCTGATGACGAACGCTATTATGTTCAAGTGCAATGCGACTGAAATGAATCCCACAATTTGACAGCGAACGACTGTGTCAAGTGAACAGTTTATAGGCTAAAAGATTTAGGGATAAACACTGACGTTCTGTGCAAACCTTATAGTGGATGTCACAATGAGTTAATTTTTCCAAGGTAATGTACAGAAAGGTGTTTAAACCACATTTGCAAACAAAAACATGAGCAAACATGTTATTAACTAGTAGGAATTAGTTTTCACATTTACCTATAGCTATTCACATGCTTAATTAAGGCTTTTTCATGATTATGGCGATTGGTGCTGATTTTGCCCAAACTATGACAATCTATTCAGGGGGCACTGGAAGATATGGTTATGATGTTTAAAAAAATCGATATTACCATCAGGTTGTTCTTTGGAAAAGATGATATCCTATGGAATGAAACAGATATTACCCTCGCAGTTTTTCTCTTTTAATTCATAAGAACCGAATTTAAAATTGACAGCAGAGAGAAATCTAGAAAGGATCTAATTTTTTGATTTGACTATTTATAAATACGTTGATATTTTGGAAACTACCATCTACTTCAAGCCACAGAGTATAACACTTTTACGCACAGACAGTTAATAATCCTTGACCTCGTAAAATATAGGCTACCAGTTGGTCAAATACTTAAGACTACAATGTAACTGCAGTACAGCAGTTAGTAAAATAGGACGGTTTTCTAGAAGCAAATCTAATAACCGGGAACAAATATTAATTAATAGTTTTATTCATTATAGCTTGTTAATGACAGCACCTTTATAATAGCCTACATGGAAGTCCGTTTTCATAACGTTTCGTTTCCAGACAAGATTGCACAATGTGGCTTTTGAGGGATGTATATAAATGTCCAGAAACAAAATTCAAAGAAACGCGCTTGCAATGCAAAACTGCACAGATGTTGGCTTGACTGCGTTAACTATAGTGTTGTCAGTACAGTAGCTATAGCAGGCTGATTGATGTTGACAGTAAGGTCTGTATCACCTAAACATTTGAATAGCATAAAAAATGCATTACTAAAGCAAACTGGCTAACAAATGCCATTTAAATTAAATTAAACTGTACATAAGTGTTCAGACATTGTTATAAACGATCTAAATGATCCGTTTTATAGGAACTATACTTGATTTGTGGCGTAGTAACATGGCAACAGTAAAAGGAGAGGTGGGGGGTACGTTAATGTTTCACGATAACCGCACGCCTTGTGACCATTTTCTTTCGCTAAAAATACTAATTTAAACATTAATTTTCACAAATAAAATGTTGGCAACCGTTTTATAAGCGCATTAACACACTCCAGACTGTGCGTTGCCAGGGAATAACCGCACACCTCGGCTTTTAGCCTCGTGGCTTTCTACACTGCTGAGGTGTGCGGTTATTCCCGGGCAACGCACAGTCTGTCGTGTGTTAATGCTTACGTATTTGTTTTGATATTTGTTGGTCCTGCTACTTGCCCGCAAGGACAATTTGAACCACAATGCATGCTCCTAATAAAGTGAACGAATGCACCTCTTGCATTTGACTCCCTTATTATACGCACCATGACAATATGTATATTAGAGTTGATTGTCTGGCCACTTTGTTATCATATGGTTATTGATTGAGATGGTGTCTTATCTTTTTCACATTCTTGCACAAAATGTTCACTGTACATGTAATAACACCTATGGTCTTCTGTGCATTTGACATTGAACTTGATATAAGTTGATGCTCCCCTCTCACCAGTTCATCTCAGCTCTCCGATCCTCGATTGGTGGAGCATGACACTTGTAATGCTGGGCTTGTGGTTTAAATTCACATGGGAGACCAGTAGAAAAAATGTATACCTGAAGACACTGGAAAACGTTGTCTGCTCTAGTTGTATAAAATGACTAAATGCACTGGCTTGTGCCCTTTTTCATTTTGTATATTGTTTTATAGTCTCTAATTCTATAAACTGATTTTTTGTATTAAAAATGTAATTCTAAAAATACAAATTTGAACTCTTATTACAGATGTATTGCATTTGGTAAACTTCCTGTTAGTGATTGTGTAAAGGAAGAGGTTAAAAGGTGAATGCTCATTCGATTCTAACACTTTATTGTAGAGATGTACATACAGGGCCAAAAAAGCCATAGAACAGTGTATGTGTGTTATCAGTATTTTCGTTATGTTCATATGTCATAAAGTAACCTTATATTGCTGATCAGGAATATTCAGTAATAGGGACATACTGATGAGAAAACAACTGAACACTGTATCAAGGCAGCAGAGCAGAATTGTCATAAATCTATTAAAAAAATCTAAAACCAACTATTTTTGAGACACTTGAGGAATTGTGTTGCAGATGACAGGATACCAGTCTCAAATGAGTAATGATCAAAACCTGTCCATTGATAGTTTATAAATTCAGCCTGATATTAAGAAGTGCAGGTGGTTGGAAAAATGAAAAGCAGTTTAGTCAAAGCATATTGATGTTACATTAGAAGCAATTAGGTGATCAGACGTGATTTAATAATTTGGATTGTCTGTGGCTTACCATTGATTGAAGGTATATTCAATTTCCATATGACGATGCTCAGCAAGCTCTTATTAAAAGACAATTGTATTAGATTGCAGGGTTTCCAAATGTGATTGGGGCGATTGATTATACTGCATCTGTAGCCACCATCCATGAATGATTATGCATTTATCAATCGCAAAAACTTTCATTCAAACAACGTTCAGATCAAATCTGATGCCAGAATGTTTGTTCTGAATATGGTAGCCTGGTGGCCTAGTGGGATGCAAGACTCTCATTTACTTTGAAACTGCAGCATTGGAACAAGGCTATAGAGGGCACACTGCATGGTTGGAGTCATCTCATAGACGGGCTGGAATATCATCTCTCGGCATACAGCGACAGGTTGGTCGCCCTGGAGAAAGTAGTTACTGTCAGGAATCCGCCCTCCTGAGCTGTCTTCCCTGTCCCTTTGTGTCCCTATTCCGGTTCCTGGTTTTCCCCTGCACTCCCTGATCACCTGTTCCAGTCTATCAGCGCCTGCACCTGCTTCCCGGCCACACCTGGGTTGATTACCTCCCTCTCCCTTTATTAGGGAGGTGTAGTGTGTCAACCAACTGCCGGAGTATTGTACTGCCACGTAATTATTCCAGTTTCGTGTCCTTACTGTCTAGCCTGTTT
>JACXGM010013794.1:0-22683 GCA_016801145.1 Umbra pygmaea | reverse complement strand
TTATATGGATAATTAAGGTGTTGTGAAGTGATCAATATTAGCCTATCCTTTTATTAAGCATGGCCCAAACATAACCTATTGTTGAATTAACACAAACGTTGTTATTGAAAATAATAATATGTTGTCTTTTAAAATGTCTTTTTTTGGGGGGGGGGTATTTTTGACCTCAGTATTTGTTAAATCCTGGTTACGGCCTTGCCTGGCACATCTCCTGTAATATAGATTGCACACCCAAGTCTACATTTAACAATTATCTTTTGATATGGTGAATTATGGAGATTAATAAAACATTAACTAACACCTTAAACGAGGTGATTCGGAATTTCCTGTTTTCTAGCCTATCATGGTGGTTTAACTTACCAAGCGAGCAGAAAACACAGTTTGTTTATGTCACCTAATGTCGCTGGACTTGTATAACGCATTGTTCGAAAATTAACATTTTTATAACCTATCCTGCCCATGGGAAAACTAGTGAACAAATGCTTCATATGTGTAGCAATTGGCAAGTCTGCAACCATATTACATTTGTAATTTCCTCTTCAAAGTACCTATGCTAATTAGATGAAGCTACAACTTACCTGTGAATTTCGATTTAAGTCCATCTTGGCTAGTGTATTCCTCCATTGCTATGTCTATATTTATTTGAGTCATTCAGTGTATCATCCCAAACTCTTTAGACTGGTGATGACCAGACCAACATAAACAAGAGAAAGCCATTGGGAAGACGTCAAATGTATTGAACATGCTTTTGCTAATAAGTAAACAACAATTTAGGAAGTACTTCATTTCAAATACCATTTTCCTTCAATAGTGTTTATAATATCAATAAAAAAGTTCTGCTTTAGCTTGAATAAATCTTACCAATGGCTCTTTAATACAAAGTGATTGTCTAAACAAACCAGAATTAGTCTACATGATACATATACATTTACATTTATACATTTTAGGATAGTAAATCTGAGATGTGGAATATGTTTTAAGAGAGTTATGAAAGACACTTTGAGGCCACTTGCATGTAAAACTCAGCATCAAAGCACCATCTCATGTTTCAATGCATATCGTTTATAGCATCACTTGCATTGATTGATGTAAAGAGACCATAAAGAATATATTTAATGGAATCTTCATTTAGACAAATTAGAAACATTAGGTGAGGACGTGGGACAGACGGAAGCAGGAATTGAACCCATGACAGTAGGCAGGAATGGTACATTTCTTTGGAATCACTGGACGTCAGAAACATTCAAATACACACCGACTGTGAAAATCTCCCTCACACTCTTTTTACTCTCTATCCTTCCAGTACCCAGCAGCCTTGATGAACCTTGGCGCTATACTCCATCTGAATGGCCGTCTTCCTGAGGCCGAGGCCAACTACCTGCGTGCGCTGCAGCTCAAGCCAGACGACGTCATCACCCAGTCTAACCTACGCAAACTCTGGAACATCATGGAGAGGCAAGGCCTGGGGATCACGCAGGCACCTTGAACCCTAAAAACAGACACAGGAAAACTGGAAATAGCCAAAGTGAGGCCCCTCAGTTGGAGTGAAGGCCCAGAAAGAGGTGGAGAAACCTCTGAAATTGATTGAGTAGAGATGCGGGGGTTAGCTTCCCACAGGCTGAGAAAAGAGGCCAACCCAATCTGGTTGAGATCAGTTGTCTCAATGGAACAGACGTTCAGGAAGCGTGTATACCTGGTGCCCAGAGGCCTGAGGGATTGTAGCATCAATATGCCACCTTGCGCTGCCCTGGAGAATGTTTAGAGGATTATGGGTCAAGTGGTTGATGGGATGGGTTAGCTACTAGTCAACATAGCAAAGATGCCAACATTTGGCTTGTCAGAGCAGCCTTACAGAGGTCAGAGAGCAGGACCCAGGACCCCTACGAGAACACAACATTGACAAGACATTAAATAGATGTTGAAAAATGTCTTTCAAATTATTTTGCTCACTGGGATAGACCTCAATAGACAAAAAAGTCTCTCTCCTGAAGAAAGCTCAGGGGCTACGTGATGCCTCTTGTCTCTGGGACCATTTTCATTTGTTTTAGATGACGCCCAGGACGTGCGTTTTCAAAGAAGCCCTTAAT
Organism: Umbra pygmaea; assembly: GCA_016801145.1. Taxonomy (NCBI): domain Eukaryota; kingdom Metazoa; phylum Chordata; class Actinopteri; order Esociformes; family Umbridae; genus Umbra; species Umbra pygmaea. Next base: position 20,596 of record JACXGM010013794.1, on the reverse strand, counting down.
TTGAGTTTGGGTGTGTATATGGAACAAAATATATGTGTGTATATGGAACAAAAGTCAACTCCGCTCCATTTGTTGATGTCAAGAGGGCTTGGAGCCAACAGTTGTACTTTCTGTTGATGCACGGTAAACAAGATGGTCTAAATATTTGCATTATGTATACAGTACTAGGGTCTGGGATTAATCATTACTTAAACCAGGTTCTGGGTTTAATCATTAATTCAACTAGGGTCTGGGTTTAATCATTACCTAAACTAGGGTCTGGGTTTAATCATTACCTAAACTAGGGTCTGGGTTTAATCATTACCTAAACTAGGGTCTGGGTTTAATCATTACCTAAACTAGGGTCTGGGTTTAATCATTACCTAAACTAGGGTCTGGGTTTAATCATTACCTAAACTAGGGTCTGGGTTTAATTATTACCTAAACTAGGGCCTGGTTTTAATCATTACATAAAATAGGGCTTGGGTTTAATCATTACCTAAACTAGTTTCTGGTTTTAATAATTGCACATAAAGCTGCACTGCTCTTTTGTCAGTTGTACATTCCAGAACTATATAGTCAATTGATTAAACACACAACTGCTACATATTCCATAAGTTATGCCAACAAATATTTACAAGGTACTGTCTCAGAACTCTAGCAACTCACACCCAACTGAAAGTTGTAAATCCTGTGCCAAAGCTCTACTATGTCATGCTACGTGCATCAGGATGGACTGGCAGCCGAGGTACACCTGATGCACGTATGTATGTATGTATGTATGTATTTTTTATTTGTAATGTAATATAATAAAGAGGTTTTATTTCGATCAATGTGATCACAATAATTCTTAACTTATTGATTTTTGTTTACTGTCTCTGATAACAACAGCACTCTGCTCTTTTCCATATGACATTCAAGAGGTTTTGTTCACTCACGCACGCACACACATCCTGGTTGATCTGACTCTACAGAAACAGCATGAAGGAGCCAGATGTCTGAATGTGTATCTGTTTAGGCAGACCAGGCAATGTGTTACTGTCAAACCATTTGTTCCTAGTGAGGAAAGATTGTTTTGTCTAAGTGATGGGGGATTTGTAAAAACAGAGAGAGTTGATTATGTTCTGTTTTCCATAATAAAAAGACAGCTTCACACCTTGATGTTACAGAGGCATTGTGTCATCATTCGGTTTAGCCTAGAGACTTCAGATCTACATTTTCTAGTGAGTACATCCATTTCAAAGTCTTCCTTGGCATTGGTCCCAATATTTACTCTAAAACTGTCAAAATCATTGAAATCTTCTGACTGAAATAAGGGTGCCAAGTAAATAATTTAGTGATCTTCCCATCTACAGTTGTCTTAGCTACACAGTTTCCATGGAGACCTTTTTGACAGAGAAGGGACACCAGAACTGAAGTTAGGGTTAGTTGAACCTCATCTACTTTACACACACAATACCTGATGAAACACACTAACACCATCAAATGTGATATCTACAGTGCCTTGCGAAAGTATTCGGCCCCTTTGAACTTTTCAACCTTTTGCCACATTTCAGGCTTTAAACATAAAGATATGAAACCGTAGTTTTTTGTGAAGAATAAACAACAAGTGGGACACAATCATGAAGTGGAATGAAATTTATTGGATATTTCAAACTTTTTTAACAAATAAAGAACTGAAAAATTGGGCGTGCAAAGTAATTAAGTAAGTTAATACTTTGTAGTGCCACCTTTTGCTGTGATTACAGCTGTAAGTTGCTTTGGGTATGTCTCTACCAGTTTTGCACATCGAGAGACTGAAATTTTTGCCCATTTCTCCTTGCAAAACAGCTCGAGCTCAGTGAGGTTGGATGCAGAGCTTTGTGAACAGCAGTTTTCAGTTCTTTCCACAGATTCTCGATTGGATTCAGGTCTGGACTTTGACTTGGCCTTTCCAACACTTGGATATGTTTATTTGTGAACCATTCCATTGTAGATTTTGCTTTATGTTTTGGATCATTGTCTTGTTGGACAAAGACAAATCTCAGTCTCAGGTCTTTTGCAGACTCCATCATTCTTCCAGAATTGTCCTGTATTTTGCTCCATCCATCTTCCCATCAATTTTAGCAATCTTCCCTGTCCCTGCTGAAGAGAAGCAGGCCCAAACCATGATGCTGCCACCACTATGTTTGACAGTGGGGATGGTGTGTTCAGGGTGATGAGCTGTGTTGCTTTTACGCCAAACATAACGTTTTGCATTGTTGCCAAAAAGTTCAATTTTGGTTTCATCTGACCAGAGCACCTTCTTCAACATGTTTGGTGTGTCTCCCAGGTGGCTTGTGGCAAACTTTAAACTACACTTTTTATGGATATCTTTTAGAAATGGCTTTCTTCTTGCCACGCTTCCATAAAGGCCAGATTTGTACAGTATACGACTAATTGTTTTCCTATGGACAGACCCGCCCACCTCAGCTGTAGATCTCTGCAGTTCATCCAGAGTGATCATGGGCCTCTTGGCTGCATCTCTGATCAGTCTTCTCCTTGTATGAGCTAAAAGTTTAGAGGGACGGCCGGGTCTAGGTAGATTTGTAGTGGTCTAATACTCCTTTCTTTTCAATATTATCACTTGCACAGTGCTCCTTGGGATGTTTAAAGCTTGGGAAATCTTTCTTTATCCAAATCCGGCTTTAAACTTCTCCACAACAGTATCTCGGACCTGCCTGGTGTGTTTCTTGTTCTTCATGATGCTCTCTGTGCTTTCAACGGACCTCTGAGACTATCACTGAGCAGTTGCATTTATACGGAGACTTGATTACACACAGGTGGATTCTATTTATCATCATTAGTCATTTAGGTCAACATTGGATCATTCAGAGATCCTCACTGAACCTCTGGAGAGAGTTTGCTGCACTGAAAGTAAAGGGACTGAATAATTTTGCTCCCCCAATTTGTCCGTTTTTTATTTGTTAAAAAAGTTTGAAATATCCAATAAATTTCATTCCACTGCATGATTGTGTCCCACTTGTTGTTGCTTCTTCACAAAAAATTACAGTTTTATATCTTTTTGTTTGAAGCCTGAAATGTGGCAAAAGGTCAAAATGTTCAAGGGGGCCGAATACTTTCGCAAGGCACTGTACATATGAACTAGTCAAATCCTCATTAAAGTAAATGAAGCCTCCTTTTTTCTGGCAATCACAATTTCTTTCAGGTCTGGAGCTACTGATTGATCAAACAGAGATCAAAGGGGATTTCAGATAAAGCGGCTGACTTCGAACACGCTAGCGTGTAAATATTTAACGGAGTGTGACTGAGCACACACTCTCCTCCACACAGCCAATAATCAGCACAGGACACAACCTTAGTCTGAAAGCCACTGTATTGTGTGAGGGGTGATATGTCCTTACCTATTCCTTACAACTAATTTCTCTTAATAATACATTCAATAATAGACAGTTTCTTGCCTCAGTCTCTTGCCTCTAATTAATATTTGAATTGAATCTTCATATGCCAAGTGTACAGCAAAAAACAGGCAATTTTGACATTACTGTCCCAATATTTTTTATACTCCTTTCTATACTGTATTATAGTAAAATCTTTAACTAAAGATCAAGTCTAAAATGTAATATGGGTAGAAATTTGAAGGCTAGAAGAAAAAACTGAAATTAGCTAAAATGTCTTAGAGGTAAAATACCCCAAATAAGTCATATGAGCCTGGGCAAACCTGCACTAACTCTAATTCAAAAAGTGATAAGCTAGTCAGAATAGCACAAGTGATTCCTAAAACCTGCAACGAGAGGAAATAGAGTGGTCTAGCAGTGTGACTCAAAGTCAATGGGGTTACCGTAGTTCAACAGGAAGTGAGGAAGTACTTTGACAGCCTCTCTTCCTCACCACCTCTATGCCTCTCATCTATGTGAGGAGCAGGCATGGAGGAGACAATTATGGCCATCTGACAAATTTATATTCTAACAACAACTGTTAAAAACACAGTTGCACATGAACAACTGGCTGGTACTGTACTAATATATATCATGTTGTGTTGCATCTGAGGTAAACTAATAATAATGGACTCTATTCTAATATATAAATATATATAAATATTCATTCATTCAAGTCTAAAAGGTATGCTCAGTTGAATATCTCAACTTAAATGTTTTAGACCAGGCCTTGGTTTGTTTCCCCGGCAACACTGTTTAAAATGAAGTAAAAACTCAAAGTTTGTAGAGGCGCCTGATAGGTGGAGCCAACCGTTCAGGTATGGGAGTTTAGTCATTGAATTGAGGATTCATGTGCCCTTGGTCCATGGCTGGGCTTCACAGTTTTAAAACAGTTATGCTAGCAATCAGCAAGTTCTATTTTTTACATGTGTTTTTATGTGCACTGTGTTGTAACGCTTGAAAACTTTTGAGTTCTGTGTCATTTCCATTCTAATAAAAATGTATACACTTTATTTTAGCAATCTTACGTATACATTCATGTCGTATTAGTCGCTGTTTCCCGAGTGACTTACATGTTTTTTCTTTTTTTACTGGAAATCAAACACACATCCCTGGTGTAGAAAGTGCCATGCTCTACCAACTGAACTTACCAGGAGCCTAAGGATTGGAATCTCAAACAATGTCCCATATTTCTCATACATTTCACTTTTCTTTGTCTTTTGCCTTAATAAAATCTTAAATTCCATTAAAACTGAAGACCATTTGGTGCACTTTCATGGTATACAGCGACCTCTACTGCCAGTACAAAATACTGTTTTTCCCAGGCGACGACCAATCACATCAGGTTGACAGGGTAAGATTTAAGTACCCTTGTCCTAGTGTCAATGAGCCCCTCAAATGAGAGGGGATGTATACTTCAAGCAGTTCTTCCACCAAGCAATGTAAAATATGTAGGCTTCCTGCCATGCATAAGAATTACAGTTTAGATGTTTATCAGTCACTCTTGTCCAGAGTGACTTGCTCAAGAACAGAACAAGACTTGGCCCAATCTGGAATCAAACCTGCGACCTTCCACTACATCTGACTCCATAACCACTGAGCCATCAGTGAATAAGCTACGGGCTTAGTAAATCTATCAGTATAGGCCAACCAAGAAAAATGTAGTCTGTGTTATTATTCTGTGGAATTGAACTTTATTTCAACTGTATTGAATTAAGTACTCTGGATATATCTGATTAGGGTCAAATATGACAAAGATATTTGGATACATTGTATTGTCCACACAACTGTCATGATAGTTGATTGCACTTTTGTGGTCAGGCTTCAGGAATTCGGACATTCCGACTGTTGATTTACCAACAATCACCCGGGCCAGGATTATTATTTTGGTCATTTTGCAATCCAAAAAGCCATGTGGTACATGACCAAACACAGGTACTGGATCAACTTGCAAGGTAGAGTAATGATCTGAATATGAAGCATATCTCGCAAAGTAGGTTCCTAGAAAAAACAAAAGTTAGAAATGACCTGTTACCATGTAAATCATACAGTGTTCATTGTAGCTTGTATTATTATTTTATCATACCTTTGCCATAAAGATGAGCTCTTTCACCAGCTAATCTGCAGTCGAAATTGTATGTACAGATTGTATGTATGTTGCTGAATTTCGTTCCATGAAACAATTTCATCTCCTTGACATCAGTTATGCCCTGAATCCTTTCCATCTGTGTCTTTTTCCTTTAGGAACCAAAAAAAGTTTACTGATTACAATAACAAATAGTGTCATAGATAGCTATGTCATATGGAAAAGTGTGTGTAAAACCAAGAAATAACACAACCAGTACTGTATATTCATTTTGTCCTGTCAACTAAAAGTCATTGATATTACTGTTAGTAAGTTAAGATAAAGAAGATTTATTTTGCAGGTACTGAAGATAAGGTAAAAATATTCAACCCTTTAAACAGTGAAGACCCTGGGAAAATGGGCATGTTGTGACCCTGTATATTTATGATAATTTAATGATATAAATAACATAATCATAATAATAATGTATAACACATTACAATAATAATCTCAAAGTGCATAAAAGTATAATATATATATATATATAAATACTGTGTATACATTACAATAATTGTAACTAAAGTCTAGAATTACCACCTAAAAAATATATCTTAAAAAAAGTCCAAACATCCCAGAGATGTACAGAACAATATTTCCTCTTACCTACAGTAAAATTCCCACAGGTCCAAGTTCTGAATTCTACAGATGGATCTGAACTCTTTGTGTAGTAGCCCTTCCTTCTTGATAAAGTCATCCACATATGTGTACTCAGCTGTGTCTCTTTTCAGGCTAAAGATCTGGTTGTGAGATTTAAATGTAAAAAACTCTAAACAACCTCATTAAATCTTTGCAAAAACATCTCTGATTCAAGATTGAGGTATAGTAGATACTAAAAGTCTGTAATTGGACTAGTGTTTGGAACAAAATTCCTCTTAGATTTTCACCAAACCGATAAGCATTACATTTGTTTCAAATCAAACTTTACTTGGCACCTGATATGGAAGATTTGGGTCCATCGCTTCCCAATGTGATGGCACTGAACTACCTTTACCGCAATAGCATCTACAAAAAGAAATGTAGATGGATTTTACCTTAAGTGAAACCAAGCTAGCAGGACAGTGGTTTCACTTTCATTTCTCAGAAAGGGAGGTGTTTTGAAAAACAATTAAATGTTGTCTAATTGGGATACATTCCAGGGATAATAATAAACTATTCACCAGTTTTACCTGCTACCAATACCAGTTTGCTGTGTTTCATATAATCTTTTTATTCGCCTGTGCTTTCCAGTCTTGATGTCAGTGATGGTCATCTCTGGATGTTGCAAAAATAATGAATTAGGGTGAAAATAAGGTAGGACAACAAATACAGTTCAATATTAGTGGATCCAGGTTGACAGTATGAATTACATTTACCAGCAAAATCCAGCCTGGTGACACCACTGTATGTGGGAATCTGTAAAACGCCTTTTGGATTACTTGTGTAATGTCTTTCAATGACCTCACTGGTCAGACAATCTCCACTGGTTTGATTATTCTGAAAGAAACAATTAATGCATCTGAGCAAATGTTCTAATATAGTTGCAGAAATGTTGATTGGATGGTATTAAAAAGTGAGACAGGAAAATACATACCTTAAACATGTGCCAAGTACCCAACTCATCCAGGTAGAACCAGTGCCATGGGTTTTTTGTGTAGTTATCTGTCACAACATAATTGTCTGAAGTGTCCATTTCCTCAACTTCTGAACAGCTTTTGGATTGGGTCCACATCTATACCAAATCGCACGTACACAGTTTGTTCACAAAAACACCAAATACACCTGGTTTCAGAAACTAGGGAAAAAATCTGTCTAACACAACATGCATCCGGTTTCGGAAACTAGGGAGAAAATCTGTCTGCTTTGCCTTTTCCCGAGATTACTCCGCCCCTTCTTGTGTTGTACTGCCACCTTGTGCTCAGTAAGATGCATTCATGTTGTTCCCTCTACTTTCACAATCCCTTTTGGTATTTGCCCCCAATGAAAACATTTGCAGACAATGGATAAACTTCATCCATAACTCTGTCCCCATAACTGTGGGCAATAACCTTCACTAACACAATTATGTGGAAGTGGAATGTTGGTGTCTAAAATATGGTATGTGATTCCCATATGTATGGGCGGACAGACACTGATACATTGCCCCCCTTGATTGTGCTATAGAAATCATCAGAAATGCGTATAGAAATCATCAGAAATGCGTTAGCAACAACACAGACACTGCTTAAATGATTTTCATCAAATTTTGGCAAATAATGTTGCGATATATCTGGCATTGACCTAATTCATTCTACATAATTTTACTTAACATACAGTGCATGTATAACATTTCAGTTTATTTACAGTGGATTACAACAGTGAGCCTAAATCAAGTTTATATCAGGTTTACATCAAAGCGGAAATTAATTAATGAACAGTAAAACGTGTTCTTGTATGACATATTTGCACACCCTCTTGTAAAGAGGAAAGAAAACTTAACATTTAGCCAAGAAAATGCTCACCCGTATTTCACTGGAAAACAAGTTCAAATATGCTGAATGACAGAGGTAGATTGTTTTGGGGGTAAGAAAGTGCTTGTCATGCATACGTAAACTACATACAAAGGTTGCCTACTGCATTGTAGATAATTGTACCAATAAACGTGCCCTCAAAAAGCAGTTATTAAGATATTCTGGCCTTTAAATGCCATATGACCTAAGGTCTTGGCCTCAACTAAGGCAATTAATTACTTTAACCAAGCAAACGGTCACTGAAGAGATTCATCCACCTTGTTAGATTAGCAACGTTACCCAGGCCTATAGCGTTACTTTCACAAAATGTACAGTATCTGCTACAGTACACTAAATCAAAACAAGCCAACAGTTACATGCATGATATGGTGTTATAGGACAATTGTGGTTTTTGCTTTGTGTGACATTTGACTAAGTTTCAATATTGTCTAGGTTACCTAAAATTCTAAATATCTTTGGTAAATGTATTAGTTATAAATTAATTGTAAATTCTCTTTGACTACAGTGTGTCCATCTATGGAATCAGATTCTTATTGTTAGGACTGGAGAAAGATACATGTTTCTTTACCATATGCCTGCTACTGTTCACCTGTTTGCAATATCGGTAATAGTATTCTTTTGGATTCTGTTCCTTGAATTGGATATACAGTCTACTTACATACAGTAAATAGCATGAGGACAACTGTGTTAATGTTCCGTTGCTTTACTGGATCACATTCAAAAGAGAAAAAAAAAAAACAGCACATTGTTAGAATGCTCCAGAAAATTATTAGCAATATTTCAGGAACAGAGGGTATACAAAGATCCTCTTTTGCAGGTTGAAACATTGCTAATATATATTTCAGGAACATGGCAACAGTATGCCGACTTTCTTTTTTACCAAATACACCCCCACTTGCTTTTACGCACAATTTTTTATATACATTAAATAGACTAACAACTCTACAAAATCTACTGCACTTGAAGAAACAAAATGTTTGTATTGTGTTTTTTGTACTCTAAAATTAAACCACTAAGGCACTTCTAGTAATCCAAGTCCAAGTTAGGCCTTGTATCAAACAGCAAGAAGTCGTCATGGTCTCTCCTCTCTCTACTCTGCTCCTTACAATTTTTTAATTCACACATTTAGCTTCTGGTAATAACAAGTCCATTTTGTGTTCACCGTGCAAGAATAGGGAATCTCCCCCTTGGCGTCAGTAAAACTCAATAAGATACTCTGGGTAAATCTGGTTTGAGTCGAAGATGACGAAGATCTTTGGGTTGGCGAGGTCATCCACACAACTGTCGAAAAAGTTAGTGTAGCTCATGTCCTTAGATGGTGGTCGGCAAAACAGGGGGTGACCTAACGTGTACTCACCAACCAGCACTCTGGCCACGAACATAGTCTTGTATGGAGGCTCACTTGAAAATATCGGGGGGGCAAGTCCATGTTTCTGCAGGGCAAAATTATGTTTTCCTGTTGTAAGGCAGAATTTGCTGGAATACTTGGCATCTCGGGCAAAATAACTCCCTGTAAAAAGATTTGAAGGACAGTATTAAAACGCTACTTAAGAGAAGTTGAAATGTCCCAATTTCATGGCAACACACAGGTAGCATCTACCTTTGCCGTAGACATCCCCGTGGCTCCCTGTTAGCCGCCAGTCAAAGTTATATGTGCATATAGCCTGCACATTGCTATGGCCTGTGCCATGAAATAACATTTTCTCCTCAATGTCCATCACTCGTTTCACCTTACGCAACTGTTGTTTTTTTCTAGAGTTGGAAAAACCAGTAAAACAACACAAAAACAATGTAGAATTTCTAGACTAAAATCATTGAATTACCTAAATTCCCTTGAAACTAGAACGGTAAACTGACAAAGGTGAATTAGGTGCTATAATCAAAACCAATTAACTGCTACCAAAATATACAACGGCACAGAGTAGAACCAACAACTTACAGACAGACGTGGCCTTACTCTAAACCGTCTTGCCGAAACTTAAAACTAAGCCCAATTCTAACAGTGTGCCTAATTGTAAAACCAGGTCCCCAATATGGCACAAAGAAGTGGAACACACTTTACCTGCAAAAGAATTCCCAAAGATCTAGGTTCTGTATTCTCTGGATGGATTTAATGGGATGACCCATTGTCCTCTCATAGAGCCTGACCACCTCCTTGAATTCATAGGTGTCTCTGGCCAGTGACACAAGCTGCAAGACAACAGTTAATCACACATTGCACAGTGGACTGCAAAGTAATGACATCACAGCTATACTGAGATATAGTGAAACAGTCTGTAAAAAGCAATGATAGGTAAATAATAGCACCACAAATAATGCATTATATGAAACACTTAGAAGATGTATCAAGGACATTTATAATGTTTCATTAATGTATATTATGGAATTTAAAACACAACTATCTTTACCATCCCATTTAAACACAAGCCTGAGAATGCAAAAAGAAAGTGACTTGTAAATTAAACCTTCTCAATACACAGGGAATATGTACCCAACACACACACACACACACACACATTTTACCTGATAGGGCTCGTCTGTGTTAATTCTCTCCCAGTGACAGGGCACCGGCAGGGCCAGATTATCACAAATAAACCTGGTCAGGGTAACAGATCAATTTTCAAAATGCAGACAATACATTGAAGCCATTTGTCAATAGCTGGCTGACTATTAAGTCAATGTCCTGTTAAAATCTGCAAGCTCTTGATATAAGATCAAAATATAAGATAGACGAAGTAAGCTCCTGGTCAAGTAAAGCTCACCAGCACAGAAATGAAAAGATGAATATTGCCTCTGGCTGTCTATAGCCATACCCCTGTGATTGACCACTTGGGACAGCTCCCACCCACCTAAAGCCTGTAGCTGATTGGAGGGCCCGCTTGATCGGACGTTGTTTCCCGGTCGTGACATTGATCTGCTTCATGACTGGTTGTGAAACAAAGTTCATCAAAGAGCGGGTATTTAGACATCAGCACTCAAACAGATGTGCAGTTTTGTGCCATATTTTTAAGTGACACTAAATGTATGTACAAGAAAAAGTACTATTGTTACCTGAGAAGTCTAGTCTGTAGGTGTACTTGGCTGTATAGAACTCCATGACACCATGCTGATTTAGGCTGTAATTCTGTTCTATCTGCTCACTGGTCACAGAGCATGCAGCACTTGGGTCAATCTGCAACAACCAGAACAAACTGCAAATAAGACTACAGTGTAAACGATGGGTGGAATAAGTAGGATGATGGATGAATACAAGTATTGAATAAGTACAAGTATCATTAATGGAATCAGGGATGGATGGTTAGAATTCATGGTTGGAGGAACATGTCCTGTACCTCAAACATGTGCCACACTCCACACTCTGCTAGGTAATACCAGCACCAGACATTTTCTGACGTGTCCATCTCCTCTACTGTGTCTGAGGAGTCCTCCTCAAGTGCCCTAACGGCAAACATGACTGGACCTGGGGAAAAGCTGCATTCTCAACAGTCAGGATAATATTGGTGAATACTGGCTTGAGGGGTAGCCTAGCCTACAAGTTAATCTTCAGGAGGGGTTGCATTTCATATGATTCAATATGTTGAGTACCATTATATTTTCTCGTATTTCTCAGTTACATGCATGCATAGATTAACATTATCCGATTTTCTCCCTTTGATTCGAACAGCTTTATGATACTTCCTGGTTTGGACTGTCTGCTGACATAATGCTATCTTCACAATGTTGCAAATTATCTGCATCTGTGCATCATACATGCATAATTTCAAAATACTCGCTTAATTTAGAACACTATCAATATACAGTATATAACCACCCTCTGTATCGCTATTGAAATTATAACTAGGAGGAAACATACGAGGCTACAGTATATCTTACCGGTATCGAGATATTATTAGCCTATAGCTACCTCCTACTGCGTTTCACGGCTTGAATTGCGAAGCATATATATTTCGGCTAACCATACATTTGGCAAACTGGTGCCAAGTCGTTTCTAGAACGCAACATCGAAAACCACTTTACAAAATATCCTTTGCATTTTCGTTGTTCTTTCTGTTGTTATGTTTACATCAGTTTCCTGGTAAACGTCACTGACACGTCATTATCGCTCGATTCGATCCTTTTTTAAAACCTCAGTTTTTTTAACTATATTAAACTGAGTATATTAATCAAAGGTAGTGATAAACGAAACAATGTCACTACTTCTGAAATTACGCCAAATATAGAACCAGTCAATCAACTTCAGCATATGTCAGCCTTAGAATTAACTAGTTTAGGACCAAATCATAACAGCTTGCCTCAGTCTTCCGCACTTCATTTGCGCGTTTACGAGCATTTCGGGGATTTTGAAGTGTCCAATGTGGTAGTGAACATTTTAGTGTTCTGCGGAATTAATCAGACTTTAATCCCAAATAATGTAATAAGATTTTAAAAGATGAATTTGAAAGTGCTAAGGGATCGATATTCCATCATCTAGTAACACATTTGTGAATTTAATAATGAAAATAATGTTTTAAACAATTAAACAAGTAAATACAAGTCAACAAAACAATACTGCATTTTTTTTTGAAATTATAAATAAACGCTGGTAATTAAAATTTAATTTGGACGATCATTTATGAAGGTAAATACTTAATTGTCTAGTGTTGTGTCTAAAAATAAATTCAATTTATTAGTGCTTTATTAACATGAATGTATGGTTGCCACAAGTTTTGAGAGAAGAAAAATGAGTGTTCATCATAGAAAGCACGCCAAAGCATTTTTTTAAAAAGAAACGAAAAAATACTGATCTGTAGATTCTTACATTTTAGAGGGGTAAAGCATATATTTTCTTCAGGAGCAGAACTCTGACCAACCATCCTGTTGTGTGTGTCCCAATATCAAAATTGTTCCTACGCCCTTGGTGATGACAGATGTTATTGTGTAAAAACATCTACATTAATATTCTTTCTATTAACCATGTATGTTTATGTGTTTTGACCTGTGAGTGTTGGTAATGCTGGTGAATGACGGAAGGTGGTATATCAGCAGTTAAAATGGGTTTATTTTCAAAAAGACTTTCAGCTGGTGGCAATGACCAAATCAAACAAAAGCAACTGAAATAACTCAACACAACGAACACATCAATTGGTTTCCCCAAATCCAAATGAAAATGCAACTCATTATGACTTCTTCAGTCTCAAAATAATTAAACCCCCTGAATAGAATCACTCTATGTCTTGTTTATGTCAAAATGGCCGTTGGTAGTACTCCTTTGAATAAGAGATTATAACCATGAAAGCAGCATTACAACTTTTTGAACTCATGCTGTATATTTTCTCAGGGAAATCGTTGATTTTGGAAAGCTTTAAACTACATAATACATACAGTACATCGGGGACAGTTAAAAGCAAGTAGCCTGCAAAGAGCCCAGACCTCAACCCTATTGAACACCTTTTGGATGAATTAATTGTGAGCCAGGCCTTCTATTTATGTGCCTAAATAACAACATAATGTGTGAATATGTACACAAAAGGCTTATTTCTCTCAAATATTGTTCACAAATCTGTATTTGAATCTGTTGTGGCTTTAAATCACTGCATTGGATTTGTCAGTTCACTCCCTCAAAACTTGCGACATCTGTGGAAATGTGCTTTGTGTTGAAACTGCACATTTTAGAGTGGCCTTTTATTCTGGCCAGCCTAAGACACCTGTGCAATAATCATGCTGTCTAATCAGCATCTTGATATGCCACACCTGTGCGGTGGACGGATTATCTCAGCAAAGGAGAAGTGCTCACTAACACAGATTTAGACAGATTTGTGAACAATTTTTTAGAGAAATAGTCCTATTGTGTACATAGAAAGTCTTAGATCGTTGAGTTCAGCTCAATATAAATGGAGGCAAAAACAAAAGTGTTGCGTTTTATATTGTTGTTCAGTGTATAATTTGTCTATGTTCTCAAAATTATTTGAATCTCTGCAGATCTCTTATTCAGGGATAGCAGGTTTGAGCTAGCACAAGTGATATTTCAGTAGGTTGTAAGGCTTTGTCCACACTAGTGTACTAGATAGAACTTTGTGAAATACCGATTAATTGCGCGAAAAACAATTATTTTGTGGAATGTTATTTCAAAAACTAAACCTCAAAATCGGCAAGCCAAATTGCTTTTGGTACTTAACATATACATTTTGTATGATAATTGTCAGTCGTGTGGTTTCAAATGTAACTTCTCTAATGAGGATAGTTTTCAATAGTTTCTAAACACAGCATACCATCACTCTATCAATTATATATTTTAAATCTCATATCCTCCCCTGATTGAGAATATATTATTGATAGAACAAAGTGATAAAGTTAGAAAACAAAGTCTGCAGACTGTGATCAGGAAGAAGCGTGTGAGCTGGCATTTCCTCTTCGTTGGCAGTGATGTCAGAATAGGTATGTTTGAAACAATGCAACTGACTTTTAATATACAAAATGTAGGCTATATGTTATGTAGCGAAAGCAATTGGGCTTCCTGATTTTGTTTGTTAAAGACCAGTCACTTTTTACTCAAATAATTGTTATTTCACAAAGTTGTTTCAAGGGCATTATTCTGGGCAGAGCTATAAACGTATGACCCAGCACTCCCTTTAGCTCGACCCTGTTCTCTGAGTGAGACAGTCAAATAATTAATTTAAGCGACATAGGTTCATAGAAAATTATAGATATTCATCATTGTTCTCCCGTAATAAAAAGAAATGTCCCATTCACTAAACTTTGCTATTAAATTTAAGCATCGTCAGTTAGAGTGTTATGTCTTCTTACATACACTGACATTAATCTGTAAAATATCCGTAAGAATAAAAACTTCTTTCTGCATCTAAAAATGGTAACAACAGACAAATACATTTTAGCCTTTCTTGTTAAATTGGGAAATAAATATTCAGCTTTAATCTATAATTCCTGTAATATAATTTTACGGTAGTATCTTAAGTACACACTTGTTGTGGGTCAAATATCTGTCATCTTAAAGTTATAAGCAGGTTGAATAAATGACACATTGATAACAAACAGGTATGCTAATGATCAATGACATAATGCACTGACAGAACCGACCTGATTAACTGAAACAGGAATGGGTGTAGAAGGAATGAAACTGGGTAAAGGACAATCAAACTAAAAAGTGAGGGTGTGACACGTGACATTTTTGTGTAGTTATTTTAGTTTTTCACTATTTTCTGCTCTTTAGAGTACAGTGAATATATTTTATATTTATACATTTAATAAGGCTTATTTTTATGATCCAGTGACTATGGTACGGATCAGTATAGTGATTACTTTTGATCTGCGCATGTGTAAATGAACGATACGAAGCAAAATAATTTGTTCATTTGAATGAACGAGATCGAAAGATACGAGTCAGTAAAAAGAATCAAACTTCCCATCAGTATTTCACGTGCCACTTGTCCAGTGTACATCATCCACACTCGTTTGGCTCCTGTAACCTTACCAAGTCCCTCATGGTACCTCGTAGTCAACACACCTGTTTGGCTCCTGTAACCTTACCAAGTCCCTCATGGTACCTCGTAGTCAACACACCTGTTTGGCTCCTGTAACCTTACCAAGTCCCTCATGGTACCTCGTAGTCAACACACCTGTTTGCACCGTTTAACAAATCACTATGAATGCCATTGATGTTCAATTCAAGTATTTAATTGCATTTAAAAAAAGTTTTTCAAAGTGCATTTCAATTAAATTCAATAGTCATAAAACCTGAACAAACACATGTACCATTTTGTTGAATTATATACTTCAACTAGCAAAAGGCACAAAATACAGTAAACAAAATGTTTAAAAAAAAAAAGTACTAGTGAGATTACACAGACTGAGCAAAGTAAACAGCATAGTCTACTTTCGTAATAAAGTTTAAGTGGCGATAACGCTTCTAACAATGTGAAACAAACATGTCAAATTACACAAATAATCATGTGACTACAAGCGTTGCACCTTGCCCATCTGTCTGCTGTGCTGGATGTGGGAACATTTAGCAGTCAACCCTTTCATAACAGCCATAGCAAAAAGAAACAAGTACATTTTAATGCTAAACGTTAGATAGATTCTGTATTGTTTTAAACCTGCAATATGTAACTTTTTGAAAACTACAAAAAAATACAAAAACTGTGTTTTAGGAGTAGTAAACGTATGTAACTAGCATATTGGATCCAGGGGAGAAAAATATCAACCTAAATAATGCAAAATATAGACAGTAGCAGAATAGCAAAAACGACATTTCACAATTTCTAACTAGCAAAAAATGCATATTATGCACAAAATAATTGTGTATTTTCAGAAATTGGTTATGTTGTCCCTGTATTATTCCTGCATTTAATAAAAACATAAAAAAATAAGAAACTAAGTAGAATTCAGGCCGACAAGAAAAAAGGAATGGGAAGTCACATAGTGCAGCTTTTAACTCACATCAATAGTCACCTCAATCAACCTTCAAATAATCAAACAGCAGTTATTTCAAATGAACCTTCAAGTCAAACATAAATTATGGCACGTGGAAACAGAACACTACAAAAAACATCAGAAAAAATGTATAGCATCCATACAGATTGATATTTATTGTATTAGTCCTGATTCCAACCAGCACATTAGTGGTTTAACACAGTGCTATTAACTCTTCATCATGTAAACTACCAGTAGAGTTGAACAGTAACCAAAAAAGCGCTAGGCTAAATCCACAGTCAAATGTCAATTATGTCAGATAACCCTAACTGTTTTCAGCACCTGCAAGTGGACACACGTTAGCAAATACGTTTTTATTTACGAATTGAAAATTAAGTACATTTTGCCAATCAAAGTTTGATTTAAAACTGTTGGCATCGTCTTCAACCTTACATATCAGCAGTATGTTGTGTAGTTCGGCAAACTGTTAGATTCCATGGCACTTAAAATCCAATTGAATACAACATTTGCGTTAAACTATTGTCATTTACAAATATGGAAAATGGAATTGATTGCACAATATGTGCAACAATTCCACAATTAAATATGTGCAACAGTTCCACAATTAACTAGATTAATACTACATTAAATTATTTCCTATTTCAGGAAACAAAAACAATAATAGAAGTAGTGCTACATGTACCAGCATTATTCCCAGTTATAACATTCATCCCTTTTAAAGCGCAGTTGTAGCAGAATCATACAATATATTAAATTAGAACAATACTGAGCACTGAAATTATTTAGTGCCACAGGTGTATTCCTGGAATTGTTTTGTTCTGAATCCGGAGCACATTCATGAAGCAATAAGGATGTATCTTGGATTGGTCCTACCACTACTTTCCCTTTTCTGCCTAGAATGTGGAGGACAAGTGCTGGAGGAAGGCTACAGGGTGGTGCTTCTGGAACTCCTTGATTAGCCGCCGCCTCTCCTTGACAGACAGATCACCTTTGAGACTGATCTCCCTGATCAGCTCCTTGAGGCTATTCAGAGTAGCCGCCTCTCGCTGGTCTTCATACTGCTGCAGTGACACCTGCTGGCAGAATGTGAACGCTGCAACACACAAAGAGGAAAGGGTCTGTCGATATCGGGGGGTTAAGACCAGCATAGAGAGAAAATGTTGCTACAAAAAAGAAATTTGCAGTCCCTGTCCATCTCAGTGGGATTTTTTTTATTTGTTTGGCTAGCAGAATGACAGTGACTTTCTGATAGGATTTGGAATTACTCATGTGACGAGGTTGTTCCTGGGATACCGTCAGACTGAAAGACGTGGTGTATCATATCATGAAACATTCGTAAACACTAGCATTGTTTGCTGGTGTGTGAATATATGCCTAGAGATAAAAACTGGGTTGTTTATACTTTAAATGCATATAGATATTTTTGCACTGGATTTTCTATATTGTTGAGCCATCAAGTGTCACCTACTCACAGGATAAATGCACAGATATCCCTGTTTGTAAGAAATATGTAAATAAGTCCTAGCTGATATTTCATTGACCCATGGGGGTTAAAACGTTTGTGTAAACCAATGAATAGAAAGCAGATGCGGGACTTGAAGCTTGTAGAGAATCTCAAATGGAATCAGGTTCTTTTAAACTGGACAACTAAGATGATTGTTGACACTCACAAGTCAACTGTATTTATAAAAGCTGTTCATACGCAGGAAGTTATGTTGTACTTACTGGTCAGGTTGTCTGGATCTCTTCCTTCTTGCAGACTTTGCAGTGTCCTCCTCACTCCTTCAATCAATGGCATGGGGGTCTATTTATTCATAATAAGGTGTAAAAAATATATACATGATTCTGTACTGTATGCAAGTGTTGCTACATATTTCGGTGCACAACCTGGAATATTTATGAGAACCAGAATTTTTAGGTTCCTTAGCAGCAGCTTTTGCAGTCCTGATTAATTGTTGTCGTGTGCAAGTATACAGTTTTCATCTTTGGTGTACGCATCCTTGTGGTGAAAAGAATATCCTAACAATCAGTTTCTGTTTCAAATCTAGCTCCAGTAACATACATTTGGTGAGTATGCTGTCCCATTTTGGCTGCATTGTCTATAATTATGGTGGTTTACCATAAATAAAATTATATTTTTTGTTTTACCATTAAATTGTAATATATTACTTGGTTTACCACTTGTAAAATTGTAATATACAGTCGTGGTCAAAAATAAAAATTTTCAAAGTCTGCTGCCTTCATTCAGATGAATTGCAGTTAACTGCATAGTCCCTCTTAATATTCCAAAAAAACTTCAGCCCTGCCACTAAAGGACCAGCTGCCATCATGTTACTGATTGTCTCGTTAACACGTTAAAATCTCATTGGTGTTAATCTCTAAATATTTTCTAAATTGTTCACTTGACACTGCAGTTGTGCGCTGCCAAAGCGCAGGTTTCATTTCAGTCACGTTAAAATATGATATAGAAATAAAATAGATAGTTTTTTGTACTTGACTTGACACAAATAGCAATTGTCAAGTACTCAATAAAAACAAATATCTATTTTGATGCCAATTATTTGATATTTAACATTTATTTGTAATTCATCCAGACACTAGTTGGTGATTATTTTCGCCAGTGACACTGGGCAATTCAGACAAGAAAATATCACTAATAAAGTATAGGCATGTTTGAATATTGAAATACACGTTGAAACAATTTATTTCATACCCCACTTTGGGAATAGCTTGTGCGCGGGGGGGTGCACCGTTTATATAGAACATGCATACCGCTCAAAGAATATGCTCCAAGACACAGTATACTTCAGTAGTAACATCTGACAGAAATACTTATAAACACTGAAGCAGAAAACTTTGTGAAGACCAATACTTGTGGCATTCTCAAACCTTTTGACCATGACTGTATTATTTGGTTTACCATTGATAAAAACTTTATATTAGTTGGTTTATCATTTATAAAACTAATATATTATTTGGTTTATAGACTAGGTTAAGTGAAACTTGTAGAATGAACAAACTGGAATAAAAGTGTGAAAACAAATATTTGCACCCCCTATTTCAATTCACCCCATGGCAATGCAAGCTAAAAAGTATACTAAATACTGGAAAAAGCTATGAGTGATTTGAAAACCCTAGAGTAAAAATGGCACGTGGTTAAGAAACATTGAGATGGATCTGGAACAACAGCTGCCTACCAGGGCTCTACACTAACTTTTTTCACAAAGAGTACATGTACTCATAAATAAAAAACTGTCGGAGCACTTTGTCATTACAGAAAACTACTGCAGTTGGTGCATGACTACTTGCGGAATGTAGGAGTTGTAGTTTTATTAACACTTAAAAGCGGGGGGAAAAATGCATTATGGTAGGTTTTAATCTTTACTTGCACAGTGTGCTTGTGAATCATTTTTCCTTGTCTCACATGACTATTTTTAGGAGGAAATACTCGTGAAATAGGGGCACTGTAGAGCCCTGCCTACCTTGAAGAGCTGTGTGTGGTTGTCCATCAGAAACAATACCAGCCTCTCGCTCTGGGTACGACAGATCTCTTTATTCTGCACAATGGCCTTCACAAATGTCCGGCTGACAACCGCCCTGTTGTCTGTCTGTGGGGACAGAGTTGTGAGACCACAGAGGGATCAGCTAAGTTACATAGCACTCAGTGATTATTATCCATATTCCATGGTAACAACATCAATAAAACTATATTTTATAACATTTACGCTTGTCTCAGGCTACCGAAGCACCACACAAACTACATGTTCAACGTGTATGGTTGTTCAAAATGTACCTAATAATCTTCAATTATTTCAGCCTTGGGTTGTTTGTTTTAAAATTAGTTTTCAATGCAAATTGACCCTTCATGTACACCTGTCAATGCTACTGCTCCAAAAAAGGTAGAAAATTACAAAATTGGTGAACGATGTATGGAGTGGCTCATGTGTAGACTCTGACCCTTGTAGGGTAAGAGTTGAATATTCATTACTTTAGTAGGGTTTAGTAGGGTAAGAGTTGAATATTCATTACTTTAGTAGGGTTTAGTAGGGTAAGAGTTGAATATTCATTACTTTAGTAGGGTTTAGTAGGGTAAGAGTTGAATATTCATTACTTTAGTAGGGTTTAGTAGGGTAAGAGTTGAATATTCATTACTTTAGTAG
>JACXGM010013793.1:0-22683 GCA_016801145.1 Umbra pygmaea | reverse complement strand
AAATACAAAATGGAGTGAGCAGGTGTGGTGAATCATGATAATTGAGTCCGGGTATGGGAACTGTAGTTCTGAGGTAGTATGACTAGGGAAGCTGTAGTCCACAGGAAGTAGAACTGATGTATGGGAATTGTAGTTCTGAGCGGGATGAAATAGGGAAGTGGCAGTGTCCAGGGAAGGGGAACTGGGAATCGTTACAAATGTTCTCATATGAACCAGCGAAATGAAATGTGCAGGTGCAACGTAATAGAAGGATGAATATTGCCTAATAACAAAATGTGCAGCTGAAATGTAATAAAAAATGAAATATGTTGTCATACAATATTATTCATGTTTTCAAAATAGTTTCCTGAGAATGTAATATTGGAGAACTTTTCAGATATATGGTAGGAACCATGAAACATTCCATTGCATTAAACACCACGCAGACAGCAGATGTCAAAAAGGAGGGTTAACAAACTCTGAATTGAAAACACAACTATGGTTTGAGCTGTCAAACTCAGAGTTGACAGTTTCAGAACTGAGGCCTAAACTAAGAAGCAAGATGTTTGGTTAGTGAGCTAATTTCAGGTTTAACCCTGGGTTTTCAGTATCACAAAGATGGGTCACCTGTTACCTGGTACATTGCCATAGTAACTTGTGCTGCGAACCTAACCTGCTCCGGAGCAGGTTATTGTCGCAATAACAGCTTAACCTGAATGAAAGCACAGCCTACTGACCAATCAATTCTTGATTAAAAAATGTGTCACCATTCTGGGAGTCGCCATTGGCTTTCTCTGATGAGTATCTTCATGAAAGATATAGTTTCTCAGTGGAGGTATAAGTATTTTTGTCAGCTTCTTGAGCCGTATGTTGCCAGTGCGACACAAGTTGTGCGCCTACAGTTCCACAGACTGTATGCATAGCATTGCATTTGTTTGCTAAAGGTAGTTGCATGTATGCTGTGTTTGATACGGAGAACCATCATGAATGTATCCCCCCTCACTGTAGAGACAGTAAATATATTGTAGTATTTACTCCCACAGTACTACATATGTTGAACACCCTAGTATTTTAACATTGATTAATTGACACACCCTTTCCATTTTTTGATGAACATTCATAAGCAACACAATGGTTTAATGGAATACACAGGTCATTATAGTCAGATCATTTTTTGCTTAATGATGGGGCAGCGATATCGATGAGCCTTAACTGAGGCATTTATCAATATGCAGGTATCAATTAATTGCCAGCGTTCCTTACTATTTTACGTCTGGATTATACTCTTTCTATTTCTCTAAAATTATAAATTTAATTTAAAACTTGCTTCATAGAATAGGTCCTAGGTGGTAACAATTAGTTCAGTTAACTCTGAGTCAAAGAAACCCTGAGATAAGCGCAAGCACGAGGATATGAAAAGGCTCCATGCAAAAAGTTGACTTAATTTTAGAGACGCCAGGGCCCGTTGTAACGTTTCCCAGTTCCCCTTCCCTGGGAACAGCCACTTCCTTTGTTTATGCTGATCAGAACTACATTTCCCATACCCGGACTCTGTAACATTTCCTGTTCCCTTTCACAGTACTACAGCTTCCCTAGTCAGGTCTCCAAAGAACTACATTTCCCATACCCAGACACAATTAGCCTAATTCCCCACACCTGCTCACTCCATACAGTATTTATGTCACACACCTCTCCTTGCCTCTTTGCGAGGTATTGTGAGTATTTGACTTCTCCATTCTGAGCATTTATTCTTGTTGTTGTTATTCTGGTTTGACCCATGCTTTGTTTGAGCTTTTGCGTTGGATATTCCCTTGTACCTTTGCCAAACGCTGAAGTGTTGATATTGTTGCCTGACCCCTGCTCTGTTAGTGCTTTATTCTGCCTAGGATTATCTGTGCCGTTGCATTTGGACAATATTCTTACCTGTGTTTAATAAACAGTGTTCTTTTTCATCCCTGGGAGTAATCATTACACCCGTATTTATCAAGCTTCTCAAAGTGCCATTTTAGTCTTAAGTGCTGAGAATTTACAAAATTTACTCCTACTCTCAAACTTAAGTGTAAAAGCAAGTTATCAAATTTCTCAAAGCTAAGAATCACTCTTACTCTCCCAGCTATTTAAGACTGCTCGAGAGGTCTCTCAAGTGGTAAGAGTTGCCAGTAGGGGCTTGTGATGGCGTAGACAGAGATGTGCGCAAATCTTTTAGGAGAGGAACAATGTTTTTTTTTATTGTTTGACGCCGCTTAATTAAAAACGATATTGTTTGGACAGAGCAGGCATCAACTTCGTCAGCGACTGAGTGAGGAACGTAATTTCACCAGTGACATTTATGCATAAATTCATTTTCAAATTAATTGAAGGTGATGATTATGCTTTGTTTGCAACGCAATGCTGATGATTTGGCCCATCACAACCATCAATAAGCCGAATTGTAATGGGAACAATTATTGCACTTACAGCTCAACACATTGTCACACGTTTCACTGACTTCCCAACAACACCCCGCATAATCCAACAGAAGCAAACACAATTCATGCAAATAGCCGGCTTCCCAAGAGTAGTAGGCGCAATGGATGGCACCTATATAAAGATCATTGCTCCCAGCGTCAACGAGAATGTTTATATGAATAATAGGAGTTACCACAGCATCAACGCACAAGTTGAGTTTGATGCAGACTACAACATTTTGGATATGGTACCCAAATGCCCTGGGTCTACCCATGACGCGTGATATTGAATGATAGTGGACCGAAGCAGCTGTTTGAAAGGCACTTTCTGCCGACAGAGGATACCCGTTCGTGGCTGCTCACCCCTTTCCATATGCCACTGACAGAAGCCCAAATGAACTACAACAGGTAGCCTTTAAGCTATTTATTCACAATTGTTTCATAGTTTATTAATAGAACACTGGATCCTAATATAGGCAATATATAATATATCCCTTCACAGCGCACATCGTCTCACACGAAGTGTGGTGGAGAGGGATTGGCCAGTGTAATTGCAGATTCCATATTCTCCACTCAGAAATTCAACTACAGCAAGCAGTGTTTTTTATTCTCTCCAGTTCGGTTATCTTTTGGAATCCATGATGGCTATGATTACATCATTAACTCCAGGCTATATAGGCAGGTCAGTTAACAGCACACTTGTTTAAAATATTTAATAGCGAAATAGTGGAAAACGTGTTGGAAATCTTTTTTGATCTTTAATTTACAATGTGTATATCATAATGGATTCTCTTAAATTCTTTATTGTCAAATGTTTGTTGAATGTCACCTCCTCTTATCAATGTCACCATTGAATGTGAATTTATCTGAGAAATTGTTAAACAAGTACATCTATTCAGTGATTGGTTCTTGCCTATGTCGTCATCCAAAATCCCGTTTGCGGCACAGCAAAGTGTCGTGAATCAGCTCTAAGACTGACACTTAAGATTTAGTCCTACACTTCAGTAAATGTAGGACTGAGATGTTTGATAACTAACTTTTAAGCTCAGCTTTGAGCCAAGAATTTTCTTACTCTTAAGTCAAGTCTTAGCAGTGTTCTTAAGAGTAATTCTAAGAAGCTTGATAAATACAGGCCCAGGTTTTTTTCTTTCCAGGGTAAATATGTGCTTCAAAATCAACTGGCCCCTTAATTTCAGGGCACGCCTGAGAATTTGTTTTTGAAAATGTAAGCCCAGAGTGCAGGGGTGGATTAAGGTGGTCATGGGCCCTGTGGAAAGGGGTGATTAAGGTGGTCACAATTAATTTAGGGTGTAATTGGTGGAGGTTTACTCACACATCTCTGCATTCTTTGGAGCTTCTGGAGTCTTTCGGCATATTGATGTTCCTCTAGCTGTTGGTGAAATGCATGTTTGTATGCAGTGTATGGGTTGCAATAAACACTCAGTGACACTCTCTCTCTTCACTATGTATTCTGGCTCACTATTGTCAATACTATCCAGCCTACTCAACAACCCACAAAATTGAGACTATAAACATCTGAGTTGCATGTCTTCTCCTCACCCCTGATTTTAGTTGCTACACCTGCACATCCACCTTCCTAAATAATTGGTTAGTGCTAAATAATTACACTCATGTGTAATTTGGATGAAAGTGTGTACATATCAAGCTTAAGAAATGATTGAGTAACATAGTACTGTCCAGGAATAATATTTTTTCATTAGGCTTTTTTGCCTTTAAATAATTCAAGTTCAAAGTCTAAAGTATTTATTGTCACATGAACCAAACGATTCAGAATTGTTCATAACTTCGTAGGAACCGCTGAAGCGAGCCACTAAATGCGGGAGTGAGGGAGAGAAGGGATGACATGCAGCAAGTTGTTGTCTTTCCTTTAGTTAAAATATTGGGTCAATGGATTTTCTATTGTAACATGACCTTGAGCTTGAATTGCAAATTGAATTTGAATTTGTGCACAATGTTGACGTGTGGAAACTTTGGTTTTGTTCTTTATAGCAGAACTGTTGGGTTGCCAATGTTAAGGAATAACTCTTTGTAGGTCTAAATGATATGAGCATCAGGGACGTGCACAGACATTTTGAGGGGCAGGGGTTCAAGTGAAAAAAAGGGCACTTCTCATAATTACATGTTTTCTATCAACTTTGTTAAAACAAAAAAGTATTTATATTAACACAACTCTGACTTCCTTTTTTAAAATATGTCTACAAAATAATCAGTTCACACAGAAACCATGGGCGTGTTTTACTAATAATTTGTTTATTTTTGCACAAGGCACTACATCATTTTAATTATTTTGGTGTTATCAGTTAAAATCAACACAAATATTCACTCTAAACTGTTGCTGCAGTTTTCTGTAGCCTTGTGCGAACTTCTTCAATAGAATTAGACTTCTAGAATGTTCTTTTCCTCGATTTACTGAAGCCTATATGTAAAACTACTGTCTATGTGTAAAACACATTTACAGCTGCACAGCTAGCACATTTATCGTCTGGCTTGCTCATAGGCTGCGCTGTGGCAACTGCACATCCAATGGCGCGGGCGTCACTGACGTGCGACCAATGAGCCAACTCTACGTCATTACACGTCAGAGTCCGCCAAGGGGGCGTGGGTGGCCTCAGCCTATAATACTCCCTGAATTTGCCATTATAGCAGGTCTTCATTCATTCATAGTATGTCTGACCTATATTAGAAGCTATTAGGGGTGTCCCCGACTAAGGATTTACACATTCGAATCAGAATTGCCAAATCTTTCTATAGTCGACTGATAGTCGAATCATCTATGTGTGTGTGTGTGTGAATGGGTTGGAAGGGGCACGACACTAGTCAGGAGGAGTTTAAAACTTATAAAACTTAAAACTTATTTTCGTTTACACACTGCACACAGCAACAACTTTTAATAAAGCGACCAAAACTGCCTGCCAACTAACAGACAAACTGACAATGGCTTTCTTATTTAGGTTTAAATAAAAGTAAATGTGGTGGATAAACATTTGTAAAGCTATTTCTCTTAACATTTTAAAGCTGCGATCGAAATACAAAAAATCACAGAAATATACAAAATAACATTTTGATAAATAAACCTAAAGAAATACCTGCCTACAGAGGAAAAGAACACACTGACTGCAGACAGGATTTGTATTTCACATTTTGCAAAATTAAATTAAATCGGCAAAATTGCCTGTGCCAGCATGCGTTCAGTGAATCGCAACATCGACACAACGAAAAACAATAAAAAGCATTCATTTACTGAATTAAATTAGAACAGAATATACATTTCTAAATAGTAAAAAATGTAATAAAAACAAAATAAAGTCAGAATCAAGTCACAGGCAGCGTAATAAATGTGTGCAAAATGCCAAAGTGCAGGGGAACATATAAAAAAACACAAGCCAGAGTTAAATTAGGTAACTTTGAGTAATCAACAAGTAAAATAAAAATCAATAAATTATTAAAACAACGAAAGTTTAGCCAGAATTGTAAACTTTTCCCTTTTAACTATCGAAACAATAAACGCAGTTTTTAGCTAAACATGTTCACAACAAATGAAAATTAGAAACGGCTGAAATGTTTGAAAATACTTGTACCCTACCCGATCAAAAGAAATCCAGTCGTTCACTCTGCTTGTGTGCGTTTTAGTCTTTTCAAATTGTGTGCGATGAAAACCAACTTGTTAACGTTGGCCGGCAAAAGTGCGCTCCTGGTTTTACTGATAATAAATCCAGCCTTGGAGAAAATTCTTTCTGATGGTGTGGAAGTAGATGGGATGCTGTGGAATCTCTTTGCGGCCCTTGACAGCTTTGGGTATCTCTCCTTGTTCTTTTGCCACCATTCCAGTGGTCCTGTACTGCTTTTTGTAGTGTCCTTTAAATAAGCCCTCATCTCACTGTCCCCTGGCTGTTGCTCCTCTTCATCACTGGACAACAGCATCGACATCACTTGGTCTTTCTCCTTTTCTTGTCTTGAAGGGCCTGCAGTATCACGCTCCTCCACCAATTCACTGTCATCACCTACCTCTTGTACAGGCCTGGCAGCTAAACTCTCAGCCAGATTTTCCACCACAGTATACGCCTCATTCCTTTGGTCATCAGTGAAAAAAGAAAGCTTCTTAAAACGTGGGTCAAGAATTGCAGCCTTGATATAAATACTGCTCTCCAAAAGACGGCCTTTAAGCTCCCATCGTCTGTCAATCTCCTCGGTCAGGGTAATCTTGATGGTCTTAGTAACAGCGCTGTCATCTTCATGTACCACCAAGTGTCGTTTCTTAATGTTCATAAGCATCGGAACAGTGGCAGACAGATATGTGTTCATATCTTGTGACAAAAGCTCTGTCAGTTTGATCCTTGGCTTCATAACATTGACTATGTCCTCTGCCATTCTCCACTGGGATGTTGCGAGCTCTAGATCACGGTCGGACCGTTTGCTGACACTTGAATCCGTCAGCACAGCTGAAACTGCACCCCTTTTTTTCTAACAGACAATCAAGCATAAGATAGACAGAATTCCATGTGGCAACATCTTGCATAAGTTTGTGCTCTGCAACATTCAGTTCTCTTTGCTTTTCTGCAAGTGCTGTGGTGGCCTTTGCGCTTTTTTAAAAGTGTGAAACAAGGCGCCTTGCAGCAGCAACAGTGCGATACACGGGATCTTTCTTTAATGCGCTGTTAATGCACAATTGCAGTGTATGTCCCGCACAACGGACTCCCTGTACAGTTCCCCACGATGGGTCTTGGGCCAGTTAATTGGTGTATGCAACCATATTCGTTGCATTGTCATGGACAACAGAAACGATCTTAGTACCTGGAATGTCCCAATCATAAATGACTTCTTTCAGTGTTTGTGAAATATGTTCTGCGGTATGACTTTCCTCCATTTGTTTTGTTGCTAACACAAAATTTTCCATTCGCCAGGCATCAGTAATAAAGTGGGCTGTGACGGTAAGATATGCCTCCATTTGCAGCGAGGTCCAAATATCTGTGGTGAGGCTGACTGCTTTGCAATTGTTTATTAACATGTAAACCTTTGCATGTATGGACGCCTATTTTGCATCCACTGCATGCATAATTGTCTCTCTTTTGGGAACTGTGTATCCTGGCTCAAGTGTGCGCATTAATTCTTTGAAACCTTCACCGTCCACAACATTCACTGGCCTCATGTCGAGCGCAATAAACTCTGCAATTTTGTACGTGATTTCTCTTTTCCTTTTCTCGGACAATGGCGGTCTCAAATCTAGCTTTCTTTGAGTTAGTTTTGGCGCAGCTCCGGTACTACTACTAGATGAACTGTCAGTCTGATACTGTGGGTGGATCTAGAAAAAAGACGAACATATTTTAAGTCCCAACATATGGTATTGCTATTCGTAAATTAAAAGCGCCATTGTATATGAAAGAGTGAACCATCTTTATTGGTAATAAACTTACCCGTTTTAAGTGGAAAGCCATGTTTGTTCTTGTCGAGTGCTATGACATGAGCTGTTGGCACAATTTGCATTTTACTTTTTTTGGATCATATTTTACCATTTCAAAGTGCATCCACACTTTAGATTTTTTTTCCCAGACATTGTTAAGTAACGTTAATCCCTGCCGCCAAGATGCTCCTCGTCGGTCACGGATCAGGGAAAGTGAAACTTAAATCTGTCACAGGGGTGGTTGGATTTACACACACACATGTAAAAAATATTTATTGAACGCGTCTATCTTTTCACTTTTATACAGCATTATCATAATTAAAGGCTGTATATAACTTAATCTTACAAAACCAGTAGTTCTGTGTGAAATTAGGCATTGAGCACCCTCATATTGCCAAAATGGTATGATCCTCGTTTCATAATAACACACGCGAAGATTCGATTGTGAGATTAGTGGTCGAGTCAGGCTCCGCATATCGATGCATCGAATCTTCGACTATTCGGGGTCAGCCCTAGAAGCTATGTATATATGTCATTGATTTGCACTGAAGTGATTCTCAAAAATACGGAACAAAGTGCATTCCGTATCATTTCAATACGGAACAAGACTTTTATGTGTCAAATACAGGACGATTCCGTATTATACGGAACGGTTGGCAACCCTACTAGTGAGGCATGCATGCAGAGGTGGGTAGAATAGCCAAAATCTGTACTCAAGTAAAAGTACAACTACTTATGGAAATATTTACTTAAGTAAAAGTAAAAAGTAGCAACCGTAAAAGTTACTTGAGTAAGATTAAGAAAGTATTCAATGAAAAAACTACTCAAATAGTTAGTTACTAGTTACTTTCGATCTGATTGATAAGAAGCAAAAACCCAGAATTTCAGACTACTTGGACAGCTTTCACATAACTCTCCTTGAAAGTTTCATTGTTCTGCTTACAATCTTTGCTTTCAGGTAATTTGAGAGTTGTTTTAATGTGAGTTGAGTTAATTTGCAAAAAATATTTTTTTTATCAATCCTATGTTTAGGATTGTAAATGAACTTCTATAACATTAATGAATGGTGTGCTGGACTAACCCAAGCTCTTCCTTTTAAAACATACTTTGTTCCTATATTTTTAAGTATATGCATTCTTTAGGTACGAATAAAATACAATCCTGTTTTGTTCGTACGTATTTTCTACACTTTAGTGAGGTGTCTGTCCGGATTTGTGTATAAATGCAAGACGTCACATTAGCCTATTCAATTTGTTAAGGTTTTCTGAAAAAAAGGATACGAAAATGTACGTTTGTTTGTGAACGTGTGTTTCACAAGATTTGTCATTGCTTGCACAAGAGCGCATATGAGGAAAAACCCTCGGACAGTGTAAGAATTAATATTACAATAAGGTTGTTTTCACACCTTTAATTCGGTGGACTCGGTGCGATTCGGGGGTGAAGTTGCAACATTGTTACATTTTTCATTTGGTTCGGTTTGGTTTCACACTGCACTTTTTTCAAATGCACCAAACACTGTCAACACATGTCACATGGCCAGGCTGTTGCTTAGCAATGGAATTACTTTGAAAAGTTCCTAGGCAAACTTGCCGTTACTTCCTGGTCTCAAAGAAATGGAACAACACCAAATGTATGTAATCTCTGGGTTTTTGGTTTTGCTTTGGGGTTTCCATCAATCAAATATTGTAATACAAGGCATGGAGTTGTGGAGCATTTCATCATTCGAATGAGAAGTTTTTCTCCTCCCTAAACCAATAACTACGGAGAGTGCTAATCATTTTAACAGGAGGAAGCACTATCCTACGGGGAACAGACTTAAACCTGAGGCAAAACGTTGAACCGCTCACTCTACATTATCCTGCTTATTACCAGACTACAGTACTGTAGAATTAAATTCATTTGACACAAAATAGGCTATTGATTTAAACATGTTATCCTGATTCCAGGCTGAGAACTGTTACCATACACAAAAACACCACAAGGTTCCGATCACAGTATGCTACACCAGAAAAAATGATCTCCAGAGGAAATGTTATAAAATACACCGTTTTTTGGTTTGCTTCCTGTATTTAGGTCTGATCGCGTTCACACCTAAATTGCACTGAACTCTAGTTCACTTGGAAGCGGCCTGAGACCCCCATTTTGAAGCGGACCAGAGTTTGTTTGTTTGGTCCGCACCAGAGTTCGGATGAGCTTTCACACCAGCTCAAACGAACCGGAATATCCGACCAAACTAGGCAGGTGTGAAAGTAACCTAAATTACCGTTAATAGTGTTCAAATATAGGCATCATTGTGACACTATCCGCTACATGTTTTTTCAGGTTGGAGCTGGAAATCTTGTATGTTGAGATGTCAGTTTGTTTTGGTGCACACAGCATGCATCATAAATATGAACTATTCTTTTTGATGTCTTGGAGTGAAAACAGACTGAACTTGATGCCACGGGTGATCTGCTTCCGATAGCTCGCACACATCTTCCTCTGCTTTGGCCACCAAATTGGTGATTGATGCGTAGCCACCTCCCGCGAAGCAGCCTCTCCAATGTTTTGCGAGACCTGCGAACAAGTCATATTAACTTTCCATTTGACAGTAGCGGTGGAATGCCACCAAATGTAGCAAAGTAAAATAACAGTTCTTTCACTAGAAATTTACTTGAGTAAGAGAAAAAGTACCCATCTGTAAATGTACTTTAAAAAGTACAAGTTACCGGAAAAAGTAAATGTAATTCATTACTACCCAAATCTGCATGCATGCTAGCAAGACACGGGCCTGCAGGTGTGATATGTGGTGAATGCCAAGACGCGGGGGGGGGGAGGGAGCGCTTCAGAACTCCTGACCTGATATTTAGATACACTATTCAATAAAAATATTTTTTGACAGGAAAGCTGTGCGCAAACAGGAATATATATATTTTTTCAAAAATAAAAAAGTACCCCAGAAAAAAAGGGCACTTTCTCTCCAGGAATAAAAAGGGCAGGTGCTCAAGCCCTCTTTGATGTCTATGTGTGCACGTGCCTGATGAACATAGCCTATAACCGATGGTACAGTAGGTTACAGGTGATTTAGTTAATTTCGCCTGTATTTTGTATAACTGTTAGCTGTTAGTACTTGTTGCTTGTTCTATTTATTGTTTTAAGTATATGCTATCGCCAGGGCACATCCATGGATGAACCAAGCAAAATACAACTGGTACATTACACAAACATAGCCACATACATAAGTTGTGATTACTCACCTTTGACGAAGTGATCACTGCAAACACGGGCATTTTTCAGATTCTGGAAAATAGTAGGTTTGCAAGCCATTTTTTCCGGCGTTTTTCTGGCATTTTTCCCCCTTATGAACAACAACCTTTGGTACACGATAAAAACTCCTTGTGGTTTCTCGGTTTGATCAATTTAAGCAACCATAAATGACGCAAAACATAGGCAATTTCAGTTTGTTATAGTGCTTCCTAAATGTAGCAAATCACTTCATGCCCTCCATTTGTATTTCGCGCCATGGCAACGCATTGACGCGACGTCTTATGCAATCAATCTATTAGGGTGAGGGTCGAAACCGTAACATTTGCATGCATTTGGTAAACTCAGGCACCAAATGAATAAACACAATGTCGGCATGGCACCGTAAACAATTCTGTAACACACGGTGCCAAACAGTGCACACATCGTGCATGTGTTACACACTAGCCAATGATGAAACAATCTGCAGTCAGCATGTCCATTCAATAGTTAAAACACACATGATATTAGCACCACTCCCGCACACATCGTAAAACACTTAACCTGTAACTGAACACCAATCAGTCACTATATAATTCAGGTATGAGCACCTGTCATGAGACAATCGTGAATATGGAGGCTGAAGGACCAAGGGGAAGGAGAAGATGAGGAAGAGACGGGAAGAGGGAGAGGAGAACGAGGAAGAGACAGGGAGGGAAGAGGGAGAGGAGATAGAGGAAGAGACTCTGGTCAAAACCAGACATCGGGACTGAAACATAATCGGCCAAAGGGCCATCAAGAATGTCATCGGGCAGTGCGGGGGCAACATCACCATGTGTGCAGCCATTAGTGGTCAGGGGGTCCTCCATCACCATAGCCCCCTGGGTCCCTACAACACTGCACACATACTGACATTTCTACATGCACTACATGCCACGGTCACATAGGACCATCCAGGGCAGCCCAAGTTCGTTGTCATCTGGGATAATGTCAGTTTCCACTGGGCTAGTCTGGTCCGGGACTGATTCGCCAACCACGACCATTTCATGGTGCTGTACCTGCCCCCTTTTTTCCCAGTCCTCAACCTGATAGGGGAATTATTTTCGGCATGGCGGTGGAAGGTCTATGACCGACTACACATGCACGCATGCCGCTCCTGCGAGCAATGGAGCAGGCATGCGGAGACATCGAGGTGGACTCGATCCACGGGTGGATACGCCACGCCCGGCGATATTATCCCATTGCCTGTCAAGGGAGAACATCGCCTGTGATGTGGACGAGGTGACGTGGCCCGACCCCAATCGACGGAGTGATCCCTGACTTGTAATGGGAGTTGTTTTACTACCGGTACAATGTATCACTGAGGCTTAATTTCGGGAATAAAAACGGTTTAAAAACTACAAATGACAGAAGTGTCTTGAGTAAACTTGACCAGTGTGTTGTGTCTGTTTGACTGTTTGTTGTTCATGTGCATGTGTGTTAACTATCGATCTGAAGAGGGCCTTTTGAAGTCAGAGTGTTAAGTTTTGATTGCAGAATGGCAGTTTTGACATGGAAGTGTTATGTAAAGCATTCTTGTGTGTTGAGTTTTGACACAATAAGCCAAATTATGCATTTTGTGTGTTAGCAATTGGAAAAAACTGTAATTCGCGTCTGCCAGAGTGTCCATCAACTCTGAGTTTTTTCTAAAACCCGCTTTCTGAAATATCCCCAGCATGTGCAGGGTCCAACGTTAACTTTTTTCTCACTGGCCCATTTGGGCCAATTGGTCAGAAATATCCTGGCTTTGATTGAGTTATTACTGGCCCCACGTAAAAAAAATAGAATAGTAATTGTGTGTATCTTTACAGAAAAGCATGGTTTATTGTCTTATTATGTGTTTAACCAAATATGATATTCGTTTGTAACAAATAACTCAGACAGATGGCTTCATACAAATATAGTCGTTTATTTGTAACACTCCTTGGAAGTAATAAAAATGGGAAGACACAGGTTTGATTTCTTTTAGTAGCAGAGGTACACAGTCCATAACACATTCCATTGCGCACCATTCCATTCACTCCGGTCCCGAGCGTAATACGAGCCTTCCTCCCCAATTAAGATCCACCGACCGCAGCTGGTACACGGAATAACTTAGGTTGAAGTACAAGGGCAGGTCTAGGCGTAGTCGAGGGCAGGCGGGGTAATCGGCACACTAGAAGATCTCAGAGACAAAAGTACACAGGGATAATCTGGGGACAGAGTATAGATAATCAGAAAAAATGTTGAGCCTAGAATAGTAGTCAGATATAACGCTCAGTATCTCCTTCTTACAAAACAATACCTCACAGTAAGTGAAACAAACAGCTTGGCATACTGTATATATCCATAAGAGAAATCACAGGCGATCAGTATTCCAGTGATTGGGACCGAGACGAATGGATGCGTTCCTTTCTGACGTGACGAGTATTGCGACTCAGCGCCGTCACACCGTTAATGTTTTCCCAAACTTTCACAGCATGGTCCCAATCAGAGTTTTTAAAAGTATATTTCATCTATATTGCCCAGCCCTATGACATGTACTGCAGTGAATGTTGTGCGATCCCAACTAATTACTGCTGAGTAGACAAGTTAAGAACACGTGTGTCCTAGATCTGTGCAATATGGACACAATGTATTGTCACAATAATTTGACAAATATCTAATTATATTGCAATGATAATTGGAACAAGGGAAATAAGAACCATCAATAAAAGTTTACTATTTGTATTTACACTCTTTCTGTCCTTCATAGGAAAATAAATATATTAAGAATGCTGACTGTCTATGACTGCCAGCAATCTCTACCAGCAATGTCCACCAAGGGAGAATGGCTGGCTGAATGCCGCCTATATGCTGTATGGACAATATTATGTAGTGTGTTTTGGCCTCTCAGGCAAACTGCAATGTTTTACATGTAGAGCATGACTGTACACATGAGAATGGCTGTTGATATGCTGTTTACAGAACACACATCACTGCTGCTCCATTACATTATGTCCTCTTCACCCAATGCTGCGACTGGTTCTTTAACAAGCATCTCACAGAGAATGTGAAGGACACAACAGGCAACCATAATATTTGGCACAACAGGTCCTCCTCAAGAAATTAGCATATTGTGATAAAGTTCATTATTTTCCATAATGTAATGGTAAAAATTAAACTTTCATTATATTTTAGATTCATTGCACACCAACTGAAATATTTCAGGTCATTTATTGTTTTAATACTGATGATTTTGGCGTGAAAACCCAAAATTCCTATCTCAAAGAATTAGCATATTTCATCTGACCAATAAAATAAGTGTTTGTAATACAAAAAAAAGAAAAGGAAAAAGTCAATCTTCAAATAATTATGTTCAGTTATGCACTCAATACTTGGTCGGGAATCCTTTTGCAGAAATGACTGCTTCAATGCGGCGTGGCTTGGAGGCAATTAGCCTGTGGCACTGCTGAGGTGTGATGGAGGCCCAGGATGCTTCGATAGCGGCCTTAAGCTCATCCAGAGTGTTGGGTCTTGCGTCTCTCAACTTCCTCTTTACAATATCCCACAGATTCTCTATGGGGTTCAGGTCAGGAAAGTTGGCAGGCTACTTGAGCACAGTAATACTATGGACAGTAAACCATTTACCAGTGGTTTTGGCACTGTGAGCAGGTGCCAGGTCGTGCTGAAAAATGAAATCTTCATCTCCATGAAGCTTTTCAGCAGATGGAAGCATGAAATGCTCCAAAATCTCCTGATAGCTAGCTGAATTGACCCTGCCCTTGATAAAACACAGTGAACCAACACCAGCAGCTGACATGGCACCCCAGACCATCACTGACTGTGGGTACTTGACACTGGACTTCAGGCATTTTGGCATTTCCTTCTCCCCAGTCTTCCTCCAGACTCTGGCACCTTGATTTCCGAATGACATGCAAAAGTTGTTGTTGTTTTGTTGTGCTACTTCTCTGTAGCCCAGGTCAGGCGCTTCTTCTGCTGTTTCTGGTTCAAAAGTGGCTTGACCTGGGGAATGCGGCACCTGTAGCCCATTTTCTGCACACGCCTGTGCACGGTGGCTCTGGGTGTTTGTACTCAAGACTCAGTCCACTGCTTCCGCAGGTCATCCAAGGTCTGAAATCGGTCCTTTTCCACAAACTTCCTAGGGGTCCGGTCACCTCTTGTTGTTGTGCATCGTTTTTTCCCACATTTTTTTCCTTCCCACAGACTTCCCACTGAGGTGCCTTGATACAGCACCCTGGGAACAGCCTATTTGTTCAGAAATTTATTTCTGTGTCTTACCCTCTTGCTTGAGAGTGTCAATGATGGCCTTCTGGACAGCAGTCAGGTCGGCAGTCTTACCCATGATTGCGGTTTTGAGTAATGAATCAGGCTGTGAGTTTTTAAAAGCCTCAGGAATCTTTTGCAGGTGTTTAGAGTTAATTAGTTGATTCAGATGATTAGGTTAATAACTCATTTAGAAACACTTTTCATGATATACTAATTCTTTGAGAAAGTAATTTTGGGTTTTCATGAGCTGTATGCCAAAATCATCAGTATTAAACGTGCAATATGTAATTTTTGGCCGCCAGGGGGCTCTCAATCAAAACAATAGCAAAAGATGTAGTTGGATGACGTCGGGAGGTTGCATGGGATCATGGGTTTTGTTATCGTCGTCAATGACAACCTTCCAATCTAGCGTCTCCGGCAGAAAAAAATTTCACTGACAAAGTAATATATTGTTAAAATAACTTTATTCACGTTATGTTTGCCGGCTCCCTGGAAGTTAGAACAGCTAGAGCAGTCACAGGTTTTATGACGCCATTTACGGGCGACAAAATGAAACGTCCCGTGTCTTCGAATTATATTACCAATTTCTCTGGATTTGAAAGTTAGTGGAAACATTAAGGATAATGTAAGTACGCAACTAAGAAATATATATAATATATGTATAGTGATGTTTGCTTTTAATGCAAAGTATGTATTTTTTTTATTGTTTTGATTGATATTACATTGTACCTTTAAAACAATAAATGACCTGAAATATTTCAGTTGGTGTGCAATGAATCTAAAATATATGAAAGTTTAATTTTTATCATTACATTATGGAAAAAAATGAACTTCATCACAATATGCTAATTTCTTGAAAAGGACCTGTATATACACTCACTTAAAGGATTATTAGGAACACCCATTCAATTTCTCATGAATGCAATTATCTACTCAACCAATCACATGGCAGTTGCTTCAATGCATTTATGGGTGTGGTCCTGGTCAAGACAATCTCCTGAACTCCAAACTGAATGTCAGACTGGGAAAGAAATGTGATTTAAGCAATATTGAGCGTAGCATGGTTGTTGGTGCCAGACGGGCCTGTCTGAGTATTTCACAATCTGCTCAGTTACTGGGATTTTCACACACAACTATTTCTAGGGTTTACAAAGAATGGTGTGAAAAGGGAAAAACATCCAGTATGCAGCAGTCCTTTGGGCGAAAAAATGCCTTGTTGATGCTAGAGGTCAGAGGAGAATGGGCCGAGGTATGCAGCAAAGCATTTGTGAAGCCACGACACGCACAACCTTGAGGCGGATGGGCTACAACAGCAGAAGAAAGAGGCTAGGAGAAAGAGGCTACAATTTGCAAGAGCTCACCAAAATTGGAGAGTTGAAGACTGGAAAAATGTTGCCTGGTCTGATGAGTCTCGATTTCTGTTGAGACATTCAGATGGTAGAGCCAGAATTTGGCGTAAAAAAAATTTGAACATGGATCCATCATGCCTTGTTACCACTGTGCAAGCTGGTGGTGGTGGTGTAATGGTGTGGGGGATGTTTTCTTGGCACACTTTAGGCCCCTTAGTGCCAATTGGGCATCGTTTAAATGCCACGGCCTACCTGAGCATTGTTTCTGACTTGGCCACTATGTACCCATCCTATGATGGCTACTTCCAGCAGGATAATGCACCATGTCATAAAGCTTGAATCATTTCAAATTGGTTTCTTGAACATGACAATGAGTTCACTGTACTAAAATGGCCCCCACAGTCACCAGATCTCAACCCAATAGAGCATCTTTGGTAAGTGGTGGAACGGGAGCTTCGTGCCCTGGATGTGCATTCCACAAATCTCCATCAACTGCAAGACTATCCTATCAATATGGGTCAACATTTCTAAAGAATGCGTTCAGCACCTTGTTGAATCAATGCAACGTAGAATTAAGGCAGTTCTGAAGGCAAAAGTGGGTGCACACAATTGCATATGTGTGCATCAATCTGTTTCAGTAAGTGCCACCACCTTCCTTTCAGCATACTGAAGGCACCCTCATCCTGGCACTACTGTAGTTGAAGTATTTTTGTTCAGGTGTCAGGTGCCTGTTGCCTAGATAGGCCTTCATCAACCACAGAAACATGGAGTAGGCTGGAGGATTACCTAAAACAGCCAACGGGACCATGGGCCCTATTTTAACGATCTGAATTGCAAGTATCAAACGCGGAACGCAAGTGACATTGTGGGAGGGTCCCGGGTGATGTTGCTATTTTACCGGTGGGATAAATTACTCTTGAGCCCGACGCAAATCTAAAATGGGTAGGTCTAAAGTAGCTTCATTAGTCATAGGTGTGGTTTGAGCGTAACGTGAAATAAACCAACCAGAGCGTCATCCCACATTCCCTTTAAAAGCAGGCGCGCTTGTTCCATGGTGGATTGCTATTATAACGACGGATTGCTATTGATTTTTCTTTTTTACAAAATGTAAATGTTACAAGATATACTTGATGTTTTGGGCTAACTCTAACTGAATCACAAGGTTATGAATGCATGGTAATATTTTTGCAATGTAGTCTAAAATTAGAGCAAGATTACTTTGCTTGCTGCTGGGGCATTTGGGTTAGCCAAAGTGTCAGTGGCACATGCATTTCAACATCACTTTTCCTTAAGTACTCTAATATTTCCTCACTCATGTCATCAACACATCCATGATTCATGGACATGTTGTGTAAAACAACATGCCACAAAAATGCTGCAATCTTATGTAGTGTAAATTGCCTCATGTTCTATCCAAACACCTGACACTCATTTTCAGTGTGCCGAATGTTCATTCACACACTGCATGTTTTGTGTGTTTTTAATTAAACAGCATTTCATACACCGTTGCTGGCATCAAATGGTGTCATCCTCAGCCATGTCTTTAACGGATGCCTTGTCCCCTTCACAGCCACCCATCCAAGGGCAGATCCCCATTAAAGATGGCAGAGTTTTCCATAAATTAGTTGTGGCTTGAGCCAGGGTAATTCGCAAAGACATGGGTGACTTTACTATTAGCATGGCAAATGACTTGAATGTTCATTAAATGGGTTCCCTTGCGGTTGATGTATAGTGCAAATTATTCATTCTGAATAATTTGGGTAAATGTGTAGCTACACTAGATGTATGCCTATGTTTTCACATCTTTGGACACCACAATGATTTCCCTCGTGTGGTAATATTTTTCCTTATAATTATGTATTGCAATAATGGGAACTGCTGCATTTGTGTAGATGAGAGGAGCAATAAAGTGTATGTGTGTTGTGAACACGCTATTATGGCCAAGCATGCACCCTTAAAATAGCATCTGAATAACACAGAATTGTTTTCGCGAACTGCAAGATAGCACCTGGGAATGTTTGCGCAGGAAAACGCCTCTTCTTTTCGCTGAACTGCCCATCAAACGCAAGTTCATTCCCTTATTTACCGATGCACGTCTGTGGAGGGAAAAGTCCCATATGGGTCGGGTGCAAGATTGGAATGATACATGCGTTGGTGTAAAAAGTCATTTGCACTGGGTGTAAGATAGGGCCCCATGTATTACAGTACCTCAGTATCTTTTTTGTTAAATTACTTGCTTTTAAATTGTTCACAGAGGACGGATGTTGGAAAGCCTTTGGTTTTGCATTTCTTCCCAAGAATAAGCAATATTTATTAAATGTATTGATTTTATTTACACCATTATTCTGGGCCTGCTCAAGGACAAGCTATCCTAACTGTGAGTACCTGAATCGACATGTAGGTGGATCACAGACTTCCTGTCCAATAGGAGGCCTCACGTGAGGCTGGGGAAACACTTCTCTGACCCCCTGACCATCAGCACTAGTTCCCCTTAAGGCTGTATCCTATCACTTCTACTTTTCTCGCTGTACACCAACAGCTGCACTTCCAGTCATATTTTGGTCAAGCTCCTAAGGTTTGCCGATAACATCACTCTCATCAGATTAATTTCTAATGGAGACAAGTCTGTCTACAGGTTGGGGAGTGACCATCTGGTGTCCTGGTGCAGCCAGAATAACCTGGAGCTCAATCCCCTAAAGACAGTGGAGGTGGTAGTTGTAACATACAGCCTGGATAAGCTGTACGAGGGGACTGGTTATTTTTAGTTACTGCCCGATTTGTTTTGATTTCTGTCCTCTATGTGTGTTTCCTGTATAGATTTCTACCTTACGTGTTTTGTTATGTTTTGGTTCCCCCTAGTGTCTCTTTAGTGATGCCTGTTATATCCTTTCTGATTTGTATACTGTCGTTGCCTTAGTTTCCCTTTGTGTTGATTACGTCATTGCCCCCGGTGTGTTGAGTTTGTCTCGTTAGTAAGTGTATTTAGGTTGAGTGTTGGGTTGTGTCTCTTGTCGGTTAATGTATCCTGTTACGTGTCCTGTCCCGGTGTCTCCTGTATTCTTTTGATTATCTACGCTTAGCCCCACGCGGCAGTATTTTGTTTCTATTCAATTAAAGTTATTGGATTATTGCAACCTTCGCGCCTGTCTCTATACCTTCAAGGGGGATTCGTATGAAGGTAAATATGGTGCAAAATGTGAGAGCACGTATATGTGATGTGAGCACTTGTAGAATATGATGTGAGAACTTGTACAACTAAAATTGAACTCGTAGGTGTGATGCGAGCACTTGTAGAATATGATGTGAGAACGTGTACAACTAAAATTGAACTCGTAGGTGTGATGTGAGCAAATGTAGAATATGATGTAAGAACTTGCAAAACAAAAATCTGTACTTGTACGTTAAAATTTTCAGTTGTATAAAATATTCACACATGTGAGCTGAATTTGAAGTCAACTGAAAAAAAACACGAGAGCTTGTAGAAAAAATTATGTGCTGTAAATTTACTGGCATATTTTTTTTTCACTTGACTCACTTATCCAGTACAACCACAACTCGTTGATCACAACCTCTCGAATCGGTCTCTACAACCTCACAACTGTGCTATATCGCATCACAAAGTAACGAATCTGCGAGCCTTGGCCTTTGCTACTATTTCTTGCGATACATTTGGTGCAAAACAAACTTGCACTTGTAGTTGTGAAAATGTGAGAGAGCAGGGCAATGGAGCAGGGGTGGGGTGGGAGTGGGGGTCGATAAGCCAATCAGAAATCAGAAGACGAAGCGCTCTTTCCAGTTCTTCATGTCGGTGAAGTTCCAATCAGAAATCAGAAGACAAAGCGCTCTTTTCTGTTCTTCTTATCACCGAAGATCCACAATGGCCCAACAAGCCAGAGTAAGTTTGTACTAAAAGCTTTGTTTTGGTAGATAGCTACGTACTGTGATTAAGAAGTAAATAAATAATGCCACACCTCACATTCCTAATAATATATTACGTTAGTAACAAAACGAGTGAATTAATGCACTTTGGCTAACATTAGATTTAACTTCATAACGTTACCGTAAATGACAACGATGTACCACAAATGGCCGTCATGCATTAACATTACGATAACGTAGTTTCACGGGGATTTGTGCTTTTATTTTTCTAATCTGTACAGAAACGTGTTTCATAATGTCTTAAGGGGTATAACTGTTGATGGTAATTGTTGTTGATTCAGTTTAGATGTGCCACAGAGTCATTGAGATGGGAGTCATTGAGATGGAGTGCGTCATCTCCGTTGACTTCATCCAAACAAACTGACCTACTACTCATGTCGCCTTAGAGAAGCATTGTTTCATCAGCTCCTTACTGAGGTAATAACTTTAAAATCTGAATTGAAAACCCTGCATTACAGACACATTTTAGTTGACGTTATTGAGCGTAAGTTTATAAAATAAACATTTAAATGGTTGAGGAAAACTAGCTAACGTCAACAGTTAACACGTTAGCCCATTATGGTTTTTAAAACTATTACAATACTGTCGAAGTCAGTTACTTAAAAACTAATTACTTTATCATTACATTTGGGTTGAGTTATAAATATATTTTAGGCAATGTATATTCCCCCTCTGTCCTTGTTTGAAATATTCTTTCTCTCTTTGGTAGGATTTTTTTCTCTTTCCTCATCCTCGCTTTCCTTTCTGTCACTGTCCTTAGCTCTTGCACTTTTAATCAGTGATGTAACTGAAGTAGGAAAAATACATGTCAATTTTATTGTTGAACGAGTAATGGCAATAGACAATAAGTGCAAAAATACAAGTTTCCATATACCTGTGTCAGCTTTAGCTGTGTAAAAGTGCTCAGTAATAATCTGAGCTAGATTGACAGGTGCACAGTTGTCTCTTGGTGTAGGAGCTCTTTTTTTCTTATTGGAGTGATGTGCAAAAATGGAAGGTATGGCATCTGCTTTAGTCTTTCCCTTGTTTGACCTCAAAATGTGCATGTAGAGTAGTGATCCTCAAACCCTTTCATGGAGGGCGTAGTGTATGCAGGTTTTTGCTTTTACCTTGTACACGCCTGATGGAGTAGCTCAATAATTGGTTAGGATCTCCCCTCACCTCGCAGTCTAGGTCCTAATTATGCTGTAATTGAAGAGAGAGATCAAAAACCAGCATACACTAGGCCCTCCATGGAAGGGTTTGAGGACCACTGATGTAGAGTAACATTTGTTCATTTTGAGATTATTTTATGCACAAACAACATGTACCATCTCCCCAAGAACATACCATATAAGATCATTTTGTAGTTGTAAATTGCACCATATTTGATGTTTTACTAAAGGGTATTTTATAAATGCTACTTAATACAATATCCTCAAATCACTACCTTGCATTATTTCTTGTTGTTGGTGTCTCCTGTGATCGTCCAATTACTCCTGCTTACATTAATTAACCATTTCTTCCTTCTCTCACTTTCAGCAGGGAAGCCAACTATCCTGACCCCCTCTCTGAGCGGGTGGTACACCCCCATGCTGCACATCCAACCATTGTACAAGAAGCTGGCAACAAGACATGAGCATATGCCCAAAAATTGCTTTATTAAAATGTTAAAGTTTTAACAAGTCCATTGCCTATTTGTTTACAGGAATTAATGAATGTCCATGCCTCAAAACAAAAAAATACTTTTATGCTTAATGCTGCCAACTAATACAGACACAAATCGTTATCATTATGTTGGCTGACACAATAAAAAGTAAAAAATGTACTCAAGTCCTGTTAATGTTCACTTAGTCTGTGTTAAATTGAAAAACTGCACCTGCATTTCAAATCGCATGAAGTTTAGTATATGATGATTTAACACTGAGTACAGTATGGTAAGTGCATTTAACTATGAACTATTTTACTGTGCATTGATGCACCTGAAATAAATGCACCTGCTTTTTATAGTCATTTTAATGTATTGAAGTATAAGCCTCTGTTTGCAACATTACAATA
This sequence comes from Umbra pygmaea, assembly GCA_016801145.1. NCBI lineage: Eukaryota > Metazoa > Chordata > Actinopteri > Esociformes > Umbridae > Umbra > Umbra pygmaea. The sequence continues at coordinate 4 of JACXGM010013793.1, read as the reverse complement.
AAGG
>JACXGM010013792.1:0-22685 GCA_016801145.1 Umbra pygmaea | reverse complement strand
AATTTGTATTTATATATTGGTTGGTATAAGATTCAGTAAACGCTGTAGTAAATTCTGAGGTAGAGCAGTCATGAATGAGGCTGATAGGGTTGTGTTCTGTGATTACAGGTTTGTGTTTTGTGGTTACAAGAAGAGAGGAATAAATGTATAAAACTAAGCACGCCTGGAAAATGATATTTAACATCCAAGTGTGTAACAACTGCACACTGTCATTGATGCTAAGGGGACAATACGCTGTACTGAACACTGAGGGTATGCAGACTTTTGAACAGGGGTCATTTCATTATTTTCTTTGTTGCAACGTTTTGTTTTATGATTGTGCTATTCTGTTATGACTGAGAGGTGAATATGAATCCCATAAGAAATAAAAACAATTTGTTTTGCCTGCTCAGTCATGTTTAGTCTAAAAATGGTTTACCTATAACCAATTCTCCAGGGGTATGCAAAATTTTTAGCACAAATGTATATGGGAATCCACACAGTGGGAATCCTCTGTACATATTTTAACACCTAAACAGCAGTCTCTGGCCTTTTCAAAATGAAAAAAATGAAAATACTAACTTTCCGTTAAGCATTTTTTTGTCAATCTGCAAAAAAATTCTTACCAATAGCTTTTTTTACCATGTGTTCCTATAGGTGTCTAGTAACATCTCCCAATTTATTCACGGCCAAATCCTCTGGGAAACGCCTTGAGAGCCAATCAAATTTGGTGTGCACAGAGGGCCTAGGTAAAAATAGTGAAAATGTTTTTTACCAATATTGCAGATGGCAAAAAAATGCCTAACTTTCCCTAACTATAGCGTAAAAAATGTTCCATGGCCTCTGTTGTAAACTGTATTTTTTATTTGTATGGTCTTCTTTCCAGCACTGGCTTATACTGTTTTCTGATTCAATGACTAGAATGAACCTGACTGTATGGATAATTTCTGTTATTTGTCTTTTAGTTGTTTATTTGTGTTTTATGTTTCTAACTTAATGCAGGAGTCTCCAACCCTGTTCCAGGAATGTTTTAACTCCAACTGAATATAATGTATCCTCATGCAGCTCCTCAACCAGCTAAATATTAGAATCAGGTTTGCTAAATTAGGGTTGAGTGAAAACATCAGGACAGTAGCTCTCCAGGACCAGATTTGGAGACCCCTGATAAACCAATTGCTAGAGTCGTGAAATAAGAGTTTCACTGTACATTAATTAAACTAATAAACAAAGTAAACAAAACCTAAATATTAAGTTGTGGTTGATTAACCTAGCTTTTTAATATTTGCACTGTGGATAACGAGCATCTGCTTATTGACTAAAATGTAATGTCAAAATGGGTGGAACAATGATTGGAGAAACCAAGAAAAATCCTGAATGATCGTTACAAAAAATTGATATAATAAACATCATTACTGACCTCTACTGGGCGGAGCAAGGACGAACCAACCTACCCAATCGTGCTGCCAAAATTCCAACAATGCCAGTCCCTGAACCCAACTCAATGATGCGTTTTCCCTCCACGTTGAGTAAACTTTCCTCGAAATAACGGCATAGATTAAGTGCCTATTAAAACAGTTAAATAGTAAATATTACAATCATCCCATTGCGGTAACTGTATTTATTAAACACATTATTACATAACTAATCAACAAAACCACTAAAGAATACAATCGTGTAGTAAACTTACAGCGTCCCATACTGGTGCAGCCACGCCGAGGTTCGCGCTGAACACCTGACTGATCTTTAACTCTTGACCGCATAAATTGTACACGCTATCATCTGAAAATGTTTCCGCGAACAGGCCGTCGTCTACAGTGAAAATTAATTCATCTTGTATTCCATTTACTTCCATTGGAAAAAAATGTATATTGGCAATGCAGCTATCCTCCGTAGCAATTTGATAAAGGATATATGCAGCCTACGGTTTGTAATGGGTACGTTCCTAGTAGTTCATAGTTGCAGTTAAACGAAACATCAACACTAACCTCGTGTGTAAATAAAAAAATGTAAAAAATAAGTTTAACATTAATATATGAATGCAAAATAAATATAATGTATTGAAGAAATGTGTTATGTTGAAGATGAAATTCATGTAAAAAGTACGATTCCAATATATCGACGAACTTTAACGTAGCCAGAGACTTTTGAGACTTTTTTTCTGTGACGTGGCATACATTGTGTCCGGATTCACACACGATGTATAAATAGGAAATCCTTTTAGGTATTTGTTTTATTGGTAAATTGTTACTACGAAAATAATAAAGAAAATATATATTAACGATGATTGTATTAATCTTTACTGATAAAAACAACAGTTGACCCGGAAGTTGTTTTTCACAACAGTGTTTCATGTTCAGAACGTCATCCTGATTGATGATTTCGGCAGCAACAATAACACTTCCGGTTTTCGTATATGCCTTCACTATAAAAGTCCGCGGCAAAACCCAGTACGGATTTAATGTTATTTTTATGCAGATATATGCAGTGACAATATACACCAGCCGCGGTCGGTGGATCTTAATTGGGGAGGACGGGCTCGTATTACGCTCGGCACCGGAGTGAATGGAATGGTGCGCAACGAACAAAACCAATTGTTTTTTTGATTTGCACACATTCCATTCACTCCGGTTCTGAGCGTAATACGACCCTATCCTCCCCAATTAAGATTCACAGACCGCGGCTGATATACACTCGCCTAAAGGATTATAAGGAACACCCAGCCAATTTCTCATTAATGCAATTATCTACTCAACCAATCACATGGCAGTTGCTTCAATGCATTTAGGGGTGTGGTCCTGGTCAAGACAATCTCCTGAACTCCAAACTGAATGTCAGAATGGAAAAGAAAGGTGATTTAAGCAATTTTGAGCATGGCATGGTTGTTGGTGGCAGACGGGCTGGTCTGAGCATTTCACAATCTGCTCAGCTACTGGGATTTTCATGCACAGCCATTTCTAGGGTTTACAAAGAATAGTGTGAAAAGGGAAAAACATCCAGTATGAGGCAGTCCTGTGGGCAAAAATGCCTTGTTGATGCTAGAGGTCAGAGGAGAATGGGGAGACTGCTTCAAGCTGATAGAAGAGCAACTTGGACTGAAATAACCACTTGTTACAACCGAGTTATGCAGCAAAGCATTTGTGAAGCCACAACACGCACAACCTTGAGGCAGATGGGCTACAACAGCAGAAGACCCCACCGGGTACCACTCATCTCCACTACAAATAGGAAAAAGAGGCTACAATTTGCAAGAGCTCACCAAAATTGGACAGTTGAAGGCTGGAAAAATGTTGCCTGGTCTGATGAGTCTCGATTTCTGTTGAGACATTCAGATGGCAGAGTCAGAATTTGGCGTAAACAGAATGAGAACATGGATCCATCATGCCTTATTACCACTGTGCAGGCAGGTGGTGGTAGTGTAATGGTGTGGGGGATGTTTTCTTGGCACACTTTAGGCCCCTTAGAGCCAATTGGGCATTGTTTATGTGCCCTGGCCTACCATGTACCCATCCTCTGATGGCTACTTCCAGCAGGATAATGCACCATGTCACAAAGCTCAAATCATTTCAAATTGGTTTCTTGAACATGACAATGAGTTCACTGGACTAAAATGGCCTCCACAGTCACCAGATCTCAACCCAACAGAGCATCTTTGGGATGTGGTGGAACGGGAGCTTCGTGCCCTGGATGTGCATCCCACAAATCTTCATCAACTGCAAGATGCTATCCTATCAATATGGGCCAACATTTCTAAGAAATGCTTTCAGCACCTTGTTAAATCAATGCCATGTAGAATTAAGGCAGTTCTGAAGGCGAAAGCTATTTGATAATTAATTATGTATTTTTTAGACATGTACAACCCTCCCTGGCATGTGTAACAATGGTTCCTGTACACTGGGACGTTGTAACAGTTGAGTCACTATAACATATTTCATGAAAGCCCTTAAATACGTTTTTTTATTATTCATTGGGAAACTGCAAAAAGTGTTACAACTGTCTCCCCTAGTTAGGGATTATATAAAACATTATAACTTAAGTAATTGCCTTTAGTTCCTATTTTTCCCAATGTCATTATCTGTGCTAATTATGCTGCTAATTATATTTGAAATGATGACAATCTCCTGAGAATTTGCTAGAATGAGGCAATTTCTATTTAATCCAAAGGGATTTGCAGTGGCTAAAATGGTTCGATCTGGTTTAAAAAACATTTTATACAAATTACACCTCAATATGTAAAAAATAGGAACCATTGTTAAGTGTTGACAGCTATTTTAATAAATTATTGAATACATACATTAAATACAGTTGTATTACACCTTTATTCTCATTCATTCGTGTCTTTTAATTTGAAATTATGTGACCCGGAAATGGTTCTTCAATGATGCTCACAAGCCGTAGTTGACAAGACGCTGGTCGTTTTTGCTGTATATTTATGTTTTCTACTTAGATGACGTTAAAGGCCATGATACGACTTTTATCCGAGCCTTTATCCTTTACATCTGACATTAAAGACAGTTGCAATAGTATTTTATAATTGTATTTATGTATCTAGAGCAAGCGATAGAATAAAATTTATGTTATTGTGAATTAAGAGGGATTTGCCCCTCTAGGCTTGGACCAGTGTGTTGTGAAGGCTAGCTAGCTCGCTAACTTTCTTTGGTTGTTAGCTAGCTAAATAGCTTCTCTAGTCGCTCTGTTACGGGTTGTCATTGGATAGCTGTCAATCCTAGTGTGTAAATTAATCATGGCAACTAGGCGCCTGACCGATGCTTTCTTATTAATGCGGAACAATGCAATCCAAAATCGGCAGATATTGGCTGAGCAAGTGAGTACATACGACCCCCGTCGTACTCTGAGTACACGTAGCAATGCTGCGGTGAGTCTAACGTTAATCGTCTGGATTTGACATTTGATGTGTGTGTGATGGTAGTTAACAGATTAATTAGATCGTAGCAGATCTAATTTTTATTAGTATTAGCCATCTACCAAACATTAACCTGATGTTGGCTACTTGTTTCGTTCTGCTGTCTAAAGTGGATCGCAGCAACTAGATCGCTGTGTCAAGCTAGATGGGCACTTAATCAAAAAGGCATGTATTGTGATGACATGAATTTAATTTACTAACTACTCCAGTAATTTTCATTGCTCATGTCAACTCTAATTTGCTCAGTATGGCTACACTACAATTACTACTGTTACTCAAGCGTTAATAATATCCTCTTGTGAAACGGTCTTAAAATCATTGCTATCTGTCATTGACATTTTAGCTTTCATATCAGTGGGAAATAATCGTTTAAATACATAGATACAGGTACTGTAACAGTTATGATGAGATTCATATGGTTATGTGCCACCAGCAATGGGACTATTACAGAGGGAGAGCTGTAACACAATTGCACTATGTTCACTATGGCTCAGTTGTAAAAATCACAGAAATCTGTGAAGAAAAAGGAGGAAGGAGAAAAACCAATAACATGTGATGATAGGATAAGGCCAAATGACTTGGTGTATAGAGAGGAGAGGCCTGGAGAGAGCCATTGAGCTGAGGCAGATTCTCCTCAAGTCACTGTTAGGAGCCAGCAGAGACGCCCAGCCCTGAGATTGTGGAGATGGGTCTGATGGTTCAGTATTGAAGGTAGCAGATGGATCTTGGTGGGGAACACAAGAGTCAATCAGCTTTGGCTGTGAGACGCAGTCTTAGCCGATAGTAGTTGTATTCATAAACAAGCGCAGATTTACACACAGGAGCCAGATTATTAGATGTAGTACCGCTTATAATAAACTGGACTGCTTCTTCAGACATTCACTCTGTCAAGGTGTTAAGTAGCTTGCAGACATTGAGGCATTCCAGGTGCTGTTTGATTGAACAGTAGGATGGGCTTAACATGACGTTGAGGGTGGTATGATGGTTTTACCAGGACAACTGGCTCCAGTATCTCACTACATGTGCAGAATGGCAGCTCCAAACTCACTACTCGTTAATCACAGATGGCCTATGGCAGCAGGCGACCAGACTGGGTTCTCCTAGCAGCCAAAATACAATTAGAAATGCCTCCAATTTAGTCAGCAACAATAGACAATTGTGAAAGAAAATTGTCAGGTCTGAGAAATTCTACATCCTGAAGCTTCATGCTGAGTCAGGTTTTGATGTAAGCAGTACACATCCATGGACCCATTCTGCCTATTGTCAATGTATAGCCAGGTGGTGTAATGGTGTTGGGAATTTATCCATGGAACAAATTAGGTACCTCTATTCTTTAAGCAATGCATGAAGGCCACAGTATATCTAAACACTGTTGCTGGTTACATGGTTACAGTTTACCCTTCATCACATGGACACTTCCATTAAGATAATGTGGCTGAAATTCACAATGAGCTCAGTTGGTTTGAGGACCCTGCACATTCTTTAGTACTAAACACAATGGATCTTTGGGATGAGATGGAACAGGTTGTATAACCCTCCACACTGCAGCGGCTGTGTAAAGCCACAGCATCAGTGTGGACCAACATCTATGTGCAACCTTTTTTAACACCTTGCAGAATCCATGCCTGAAATTCTGGAGGCAAAATGGGGTCTGATCCAGTACTAGATGTGTTTACCTAATAAACTGGCTACTGACTGTACATAGCCATAAGGATACACTAACCCTGTGGTTTTTAACTGCAGTCCTCAAAATCTAGAGTACTAATGGTTTTCATTCCCTCTCTACCTCTAAACAATCTAATTTAGTTCTTCAACGCTGAGCTAATACAATTACCTAACAGGTAGAATACCAGCAGTACTCCAGGATCGGCTTGGAGTTGAGAACTGATGTGGGAAAACATGTAAAGTGGTGTTGCAATTTAACCTTGTATTTTTTCAACTTAATTCTTACTGATATGAATATATGTTCCACTTTTTAAAACCATCACACAAGCGGTGCAAGTTAACATTTAAACCGGGTGGTAGATAAGGAGGGCTCTAGATAAATCTCCCTGCCAAAGTGTTTCTCAAACCTCTCCTCGGGGACCCCCAGCCATCTCACGGTTTTGTTGTAGCCCTGAACTAGGTCAATTGATTCAAGCAGGTAAGGGCTTGATGATTATTTGACAAGTTGATTCAGGTGAGCTCTGGGATACATCTAATATATGGCATGGCTGGGGGTCCTCCAGGAGAGGTTTGAGAACCACTGTACTAGAGTATGTGATTATGTTCTCTTCTAAAGACAGATACAGGTAGAGCATGCAACTCACTTTATTGGCAATGTTCAGTAATTGATAAAGAAGTGATAACAACACTGAATGCTAGTTTTGTGGTCTTTTGTTACAAACGGACAAATGTAACAAATGTCTTGTTCCAGTTTGAGGTGTTTGATATTGAGGCCTCTATTTCAGTTGTGTGCTTCTTCATGCCTTCCCTTGAACCTCTTAAATAGATGGTGGGTTACCTAGCTTTTGATTCAGTTATGTTTGGGGTTCCCTTAAATGTATTTATTATATTATTGTTGTATTTACATATTTATACAATAAATTGCACATATTTTGTACAAGTTAGGAGGGGTAGTTTACAAATACAGTCTCTGTATGTATGTATATCTGTCTTATCTTCATTTTCTGAAAAGTGTAGGCCTCGTTTTTCTTTTCTCCTCTGCCCCATTTATTTACCCTCATTCTGCTGAGATGTTTTGGCTGTCGGTGTGGTTGTTGTGTCTACAACTTCAAAGTAGATCTCCAATCCTGGTTTAGAAATTCCTTACTTTCACCCAGCTTGCCACCAATGATGACTCTGTATTCCGCATGCTATTCATCGGCCATTGAGAGCCATCAGTCGGCCATCTCGGCACTCCTAGTAGGATCTATCTTCCATAGCAATGAATAGTATTTCAATTAATGTTTCAAGGACCTCAACATATTTATTTATTTTTTTGTCCTGGAGAATGTAAGGTAAAATTGTCTGCAGTGTGTTCAAATCAATAGAGTGCACCCTATCAGTCATCACTGATTTATATACGTGATTGATTGCCACACACACATGAACAGTTGGAGTTCAACAAAAGTGGAGACATCATTATACCAATTATTAATAAAGATGAATATAAATCTAAAAATAAAGTTTTTAAGAATAAGTGTTTGGATGAACTATCAAATCCAGTGGTTTCAAGGCTTCTGTTAAGCCTTAATATAATGTATCATAGTTTTGATGTCACTTCCTGTTTGTTTATGACAGTGTCTCTCTTGCATGCTGTTATTAGTTCTTGTGCAGAGTGGTTTGCATCCATATAAAATAACCTAATATTACTAACATCTGTGCTGCATCTCTCTCTGTGTGAAATGCTTCTGTGGTTGGATTAATCATTTTGGGACTCGTGATTAAAAACATTGGCACTTTGATAAAGATGAGCAACAAACACTGTAAAATGAATTAAATACTGAGCTAGGCTATAATGTATACTCAAAACATTTGGAAAAATCTGATGTTTTGTACAAACGCAGGAAAAGTAATAAATCTAAAGAGAAACATTACTGGCTGCATGTTTGTCAATTCTCCAGCCCCCTCACTTTTAAGAATATGGCACTGAGCTTTTCACTAAAATGGTCAGTGTTGGGTTAAGTAGCTTGTACAGTTACATTCCAGTTACTTGTTAAGACAAAATGATCAGGTGAATGGAGTTCATATTTTACTGGTTATGATTGATATTTTCTTTACTCTTTCTATTTGTTTTATAGGTTACTTTTAAGATATGAACTCCATTTACCTGATCATTTTGTCTTACTTAGGGACTTCCCAAAACTTGTGAACTCAACATGTAGCTGGAATGTAACTGATAAGTAGCTTTACCCAACACTGAAAATGATTAATGAACATTGTCATATAAATGAGGAGAGGAGTGTTATACCATTGACCTATAGAGAATCCTTCCACATACTCATCTGTGCTCCTAGTAGGCCTTTTTCATTTCACACTATTGATTTCTAGTTGGGGCTTAAGCCTAGAGACAAATGGTCATTGTATTTTGTTCATTTTATCTTCAGCAAATTACTGCATACTTAATATTTATGAGGTGAACCTTAGATTTATGGGACTATTTAACTTAGTATGAATAACCCTTTTCTAAAAAATGTATACAAAAATATTCATCAGTCTTTATTTTAGACTATTCTTTGCTAATCAGAGTCATAATCTTGCTCGATACTTTTCTTCAGTCTGTTTTAGGACAGGTTTGGAGGACCATAAAATTTGAATGTATTCATCCATTTTGGAATATACACATTCTTTCTTTAAATAATAAATAAGATCTGTGATAAACCATATTTTTTAAATGATACTTGTGAGAAAGCCTCTTTAAATGGCACTTGTCTGTGAGAGTACATATATTTTTAAACGCTATCTGCGAGAGAGCGTCTTTCTTTAAACAGTATCTGTGAGAGAGCGTTTTTCTTTAAACGTATCTGTGAGAGAGCGTTTTTCTTTAAACGTATCTGTGAGAGAGCGTCTTTCTTTAAACCTATCTGTGAGAGAGCGTTTTTCTTTAAACGTATCTGTGAGAGAGCGTTTTTCTTTAAACGTATCTGTGAGAGAGCGTCTTTCTTTAAACGTATCTGTGAGAGAGCGTCTTTCTTTAAACAGTATCTGTGAGAGAGCGTTTTTCTTTAAACGTATCTGTGAGAGAGCGTCTTTCTTTAAACCTATCTGTGAGAGAGCGTTTTTCTTTAAACCTATCAGTGAGAGTGCATGCAAAATATCTCTGTGAAACTGATCACTCTTTTTGTCTGGGCTCACTTACTGTCACTTCTGTTTCACCTCACTTCTCTCTTTCTTTCTCTCTCTCTCTCCTATTGGATGGGACATCGCTGGGGTCTACAAATCACATTAGGAGCTTGATGAGGTACTGTTAAATCTCTTCAGAGTAGAACTGTACAATCACAGGGACCAGTTTTGCTGATAGATTTTTGCATTGTGTTCTGAAAGGTCTACAAACAACACTGCTATAATCGTCTCTTAATATTGTGTGTAATATTTTTTGCTGTCAGCTGGCTGATGACAGAATGGCCTTGGTGTCAGGGATCAGTCTGGACCCTGAAGCTGCCATTGGAGTCACAAAGAGACTGTCGCCTAAGTGGGTGGAAAACGTCGACGAGGTAAGAGCCTATCCCAAGCTCTCAAGAAGCTGTGGAAAAGTACTAGTTTATTAGACTTTGAATTCTTATTTCATAATGACTAACTACTCATATGCAGGAAATTATTTAGATAACATAGGCCTAATAAGTACTAGCCAATGTCTGCTCATGTCAGTCGAGTCGACACTAAGTTTATATGACACAAAGCTCATCATCATAGGAGCGGCCCTGTCTTGAACATAACTGCTGACATCACATGTATTGGAGATTAGTTGTGATTGTATTATCAGTGTAAACATGAATCTTTTGGTTACTGGTCAGATGTGCTATCCTACACTCCAAAACGTTTTTATACGGTTAAAATGCATGGGACTATTTTGAGCTTTCAGCGTGTCATGTTTTCTCAAACCTCTGTTAATTCTGCATATGTGTGGCCTTTCAGATTCAGTATGAAATCACACGGATCCAACAAAAAATGAAGGAGCTGGCTGCTCTACATGACAAGCACATGAACCGGCCCACGCTCGACGACAGCAGTGAAGAGGAACATGCCATAGAGATCACCACGCAGGAAGTCACCCAGGTGGACTATTTACACAGAATTCTATACGTGTAGCCCCCCTTAAATTTGAAGAGAAGCCCCAAGTACAATTACCATCAATTTTTTCCCCCATTTTCCTCCCCTCCCAATTCCCACTAACCTTGCCTTGTCGCAACTCCTTGGACAGATCTGTGGGGTGACCAGGGGCGCACATGGTTCATCCAACCAGATGTGGTCGAGCCGCCAATTGTTTTCGCTCTGTTAATCCAAAACGGAAGCCTTTAGTCAGATCATGCACGGGATGATTATGCTCACCAACTATGCTTTCGTGACTGAATGTACAGGTGCCCGATTTGGACACAAGGAGTTGCTGGAGAGCAACGTGACATGATAGATAATCTGATTTATCTAACGCAAATCCCAAACAATGCTATGCCAATTTGTGCTGCCTCGTGCAGGAGGTCAAAGAAAGTCAAAAGAACCCATAGTCAGGCTCAAACCACTGACTCTCATGATGTAGATCACTACGCCACGTGGACCCCCCAACAATTATTATCGTTATAACAGAAAATGTGCTGAGAAAAAAACATTAGTCCTTCTGCCCACTGGGGGGAGACTCCTTATCTTTCTTTTTTTACCTGGCAGGCCTTTCACATTGAATCTAATGCCAAACTGATAGAAATTTTAATATTTACCACAGACAAGACTTGAAAACATATAGTGTGGTGGATGTTCCTTCACATTGCCATCTGCGAGCCATGCCATTCTTGTTAAATAGTAGAACATTGTGGTGACGAAATTTGACATATCGTTCTAGGCTCCCAACTCTGGAGCATGCATGTCCCCTGGCGATGCGAGTTCAGGTGTCAGTGCCTTTCCTATCTGTTATCTTGTTTCCCTAACCCCCCGCAAAGATCTTAAAACAGTAGAATATTGTTTTATGTTATTATTTAGTGTGCATTTCACTCATTCTTCTTTGCATGTTTCTGCAGATGTTCCACCGATGTCAGCGAGCAGTCACCAGTTTGCAGACGCGCTGTGGCCACTGCACAGAGCAAGAGGAGAGGCTTCTGAGGAACGTTATGTCCTCATTGGCAGGGAGCCTGCAGGAGCTGTCCATGAGCTTCAGACACACACAGTCCAGTTACCTGAAACGTAAGCAGGAGCTGTCCATCAGCTTCAGACACACTCCAGTTACCTGAAACGTAAGCAGGAACTGTCCATGCGCTTCAGACACACACAGTCCAGTTACCTGAAACGTAAACAGGAGCTGTCCATCAGCTTCAGACACACTCCAGTTACCTGAAACGTAAGCAGGAGCTGTCCATCAGCTTCAGACACACACTCCAGTTACCTGAAACGTAAGCAGGAACTGTCCATCAGCTTCAGACACACACAGTCCGGTTACCTGAAACGTAAGCAGGAACTGTCCATCAGCTTCAGAGACACAGTCCAGTTACCTGAAACCTGAATCTGGAAAGATGTTATTTCTATTGTTGGTGGACTTACTCCCACACATAACAGCTAACTTTTTAGTTGCCATTTTTCCCCTTAGTTTCCTTCTTCCATTCCTCACTTTTCTTTTTTGTAGCTCAAACATGAATCATCTTCACCCTCATCATATGTCTTTCATTTCCATGATGCTTTCTGCTTCAGGGATGAAGAACCGCGAGGAAAGGTCCAAGCACTTTTTTGACTCTGGTCCTCTGATGGAGGAGGATGAAGACCTAGCACTTTACGACAGGGTGAGTCTGGCTGCTCATGTTGACGCTACCAAACTAAAAGGCCACTCTAAAATGTGCAGTTTCATCACACAGCACAATGCCACGAAACTGACAACTCTCACGCAGTGGTTTAAATCCACATCAGCCTAAGGAATCACAGAAAATTCAGTAGTTCACCCCTTCAACTTGCCACATCTGTGATCTCTCCCAGGGGTTTACAGACGACCAGCTGGTCTTGGTAGAGCAGAACACCGTGATGGTGGAAGAACGTGAGAGAGAGATCCGACAGATAGTCCAGTCCATATCTGACCTGAATGAGATTTTCCGTGACCTGGCTGGAATGGTTGTGGAACAGGTCTGTCTTGAAATCGTGCCATCATGTTTGTACAAACTGCATATATAACCATGGCTCATTGGTTTATATTGCTTTGTTTTACCAACTCGTTTTATTTTTATTATATTTTTATTACATGTTATTTTTTATCCAATATCAGGGCACAGTACTTGACAGAATTGACTTCAATGTGGAGCAATCGTGTGTCAAAACAGAAGAGGGGTTGAAACAGTTACAAAAGGTAAGGACACAACTTATATAGATTGCTCTACTCACAAATCTGAAACCTCGAATACTTAAAATAAAGCCCAATTCAAAATTAAGCTCACAAAAAGTTAAGAATTTTCTTTAATTATTAATTCCAGCACTTTGTTTTCTTGCAGGCTGAACAGTATCAGAAGAAAAACCGAAAGATGCTTGTCATTTTGATCCTAACTGTTATAGTTGTCATTTTAATATTTATTCTATTTGGGACAAAGTTCTAGTGATGCATCCCGTTGTATTTTCTGTCTCTCTTTGTATGTTTGATGTGCAACTATGTGTGCTTTAATGAGGGTTTATCTGTATTCAAAGAATGCTTACTACTTTCCACATCAGCATTCCAAGAATCACTTTTCCTGAATATCTCACTGTATGGCTCATGGAGACTTTGCGTTAAATGCATGGTCAAAGAGTGAGGGATTGAAGTAAACATTGTGGGAGGACAGCCAAAGAGAGAAGCTATTTCACTTTGTATCAAGCCTGCACAAATGCCAGTGCACAAATACCATTTTGAACAATATAATACTTCCATTTGTCATGGTTCCTGGTGCAAAGAAATGTATTGTACTACTTCCTCGCATAGAGGACTACTGCAACTCAAGGACAACATGTTGCTGGTCCAGGAGAAAAATAAATGTTTTGCTTGTTGGTGAGGAAGGATCGTCTGCCCAGTGTTGTTGTACACTGGGGTGTTACACCCTGTTGTTTGTGTTCAGTCTACAGGTGAATATTGAATGTCAATGAAGGGAGAGTGATTTTTATTTCGTGGTGTTGTCCCATGGCAGACACTTCATTCCTTTTACATTTCCTTTTTTGCTTTTGGTTCCTATTGATGGAGGGAGTCATTACATTGGTTTTGGTTGTAGTATCTGAATAGTACAATACCAGATTATTTAAATACCACAAATAATGTTGTATTAAAAGCTGTACTTTATCCTCCTAATTAGGATCACATTTCAGTAAAAACAGTTGTATATAAGTTGCAACTTCAGATCACTTGATTTCTGCTTTCTCTTGTTTTTCTGTTGTACAATATCACTCCCTGTTGTTTCTATTTTTGTCTTTTACCCCTCACAGTTTGCACATCATATGTCTGGTGGGTTTGGTTTTGTGGCTGTAAAACTACTGTCAACTGTATAATATGAAATTATAATTATTTATTTTGAATTGAAATTGTATAAAAGATCAAAGTTTTTTTGTCTTTTGGCAATGAGGTATTGTGTTGCTCACTTTGATGGTATGATTTTATTATGGTGTTATTCCTGTTTTAAGATGCCCAGTGCACATGGGCTTATAAAACACTATTTTTGGTAGAAAATAAAATTATTTCTATTCAGTGCCTTTGGAAAGTATTCAACCCCTTCACCTTTTTACATTTTGTAGCATTACAGAGCAGGATTATGTTAAATGTGCCATAGGTGTAACTTTGTTTAGCAATATCAAAGTGAAGGATAATTTTAGAAAATGAATGAAAGATGAATGCTATATCTTGGTCACATAATGTTCCAACCTCTAACACATGTGTGCCCATAAGTGTTAAGTAAATTTACCTTTAATCTGTAACTAAACCAGTCTTGGTAAGCAGCTCCTGTGACAGTGTGTTCTTAGGAAAACTGTTCCTGGAGAGCTAACGTACTTGAGTTTTTACGTGACTAATTTAGCTTTTTCTTCAGTTAATTGTTCAAACCATTTATGCTTGATTATTATTGAATCTGATCTGATGGCTCAGGGCTACAGCTAAACTGTGTCACGTCTGGGAGTCCCCGAGGAGAGGTTTGAAAACCACTGCTTTAGATGATTGTCTTGCTGGAAGTTAAAATTGTCTTGTACTGTATGTTTAAAAGCAAACTGACATGTTAATTTGTGAAACAAATCACAGACATTTTGGAGTAGTGTTAGTATTATTAGATTAGTAATCAAACATAACAAGAGTAAAATAACCACTCAAGCTGTAACAATAACATTTGGAAAAAGTCAGGGAAGTTGAAGACTATCCAAAGGTGCTGTATAAAGTACAAACATAGTCTGTGTAGAGGTTAAAAATGTGATGCAAGCCATGCTCTAAGCAACTACTTTTCCAGTCATGCGATTATTCCATTTCAAAATCCCACTTTGCATACAAATTGTTGGTTCAGAAGACAAGAGAAGAGTGACAACACATTTCTTGTTAAAATAAGTTCTGTATAAAAAGCTTTTTGTCTGCTCAAGTGTGCCTTAGTTATTGTGAAGATGAAGGTTAACTCGAGAGGCTTGCAAACTTCCCACCCTATTCATTAGATTTCCATGGGACTGTCTGGAAAACAGTGAGCCATTGAGAATGGTGTGGGCCCATGCCCAAGAAATTGTTCAAGTTTACCTATACAGACATCAGTGTGTGGAGAAAACACTCTTATGTCCCATTGATACTGCTCTATTAGCTTGTTTTGTTTTTTAAAGATTATGTATATTGAAAAATATCAGTTTAGGATTTTTATCAACAATTTTATGATCTTAATTTAGTACAAGTATGTGTATAGTACAGTTGTGTATTTTTATTTTTGTCACTGGAAGGTCCTGGAGTGTTGGAAGAGACAATAATGGCTTTCTGACCCTGATTATTGCTGGATGTTTTTAGTCATTTTTAGCAGATGCTCTTATCCAGAGTAATTTACAATAATTACAGGGACATCCCTCTGGAGCAACTTAGGGTAAAGTGCCTTGCTCAAGGATACAGCAACATTTGGCACAGTCAGGAATTACACAGGCAACGTTCTGACTAAAGGTCTGACTCCCTAACCACTGAGACACCTGATGCTCACGGTTGTTGTAGGCTACCCAATCTGAGCCTTTAATACTTGCACTGGGTATGGTTTTTATTAGCGCAGTGCCTAAAAGAGATTGCTAATTTGGCTCATATAAAGCTTTTTGTTGACATTGTTTAAAAATCATCCAGGAAAAATATATAATATCCTGAGTAAAGCCCAGTAGTACATTAAATTTGTCAGACTGTGACATGCACATTAAAACAGGATACATTATAACAGGTTGTCAGATCACATAAGTCACCAAAAAGTGAAGTTCAAAAAGAATAGTTAATTCATGAGTAGGCTATTGTTGTTTTTCTGACTTTGTGTATGTACATATATTCATACAGACACTTTATCTAGCCAATTAAAGTCAGAAAAGTGGACACTGATAAGGGTTGGTGAAGTTCTTGCATACACATCCCTAGATTCAAGCCCACATAACTCACTCAGCTCTGTCGGTTCATAAATAATAATGCCTTTAAAAGTGCACATCCCCTACTGCGCCACTGCAGTGAGAATTTCAAAACCTTATCAATACAACAGAGCCTTAAGGAAAGCTATGATACAACATCTATACACTACTGGTCAAAAGTTCCAGAACACCTATATTTTTTATTAATATGTATACAGTTTGCCTCTGAAATGAAAGCATAGAACAAATAAAAATTGGATGTTAAAAATAAATAATCAAATTGTTTTAAATATAGCCATCTTTTGCAGATTAATTATGGTCTGTCTATATTTCTTTGTGAATTGCCTTTTTCTTGCCATTATGACAGCAGTATACACATTTTTGCAGTACAATCATTTCCAAATATTGCGTAACAGGCTGTAGAAGCACAACCTGTTCCAACAATGCTTTCCTACACTGTGTGCACAATTATTAGCAAGTCAGTATTTTGACCATATCACCATTATTATGCATATGTTCCAAGTCCAAGCTGTATAAACTGCAATGCTGATTGGATTTAAGCATATCAGGTGATGTGTATTTGTGTAATGAGGGAGGGTGTGGCCTAAGGAGATCAACACCCTATATCAAGGTTTGCATAATTATTAGGCAGCTTCTGTTTCCTCAGGGAAAATGGACCAAAAAAAAGATTTAACTGACTCTTGAAATTGTGAAGATACTGGGGTGTGATCACAAAACCATCAAACTTTTGTTGCAAACAGTCAACAGGGTTGCAAAAAAGTGTTAAGAATGAAAAATGCAAATTAACTGCCAAAAATGTAAGAAACGTGAAGATACCAGGAACCCATTATCCTCTAGTGCTGTCATCGGGCGCCGTATAGTGGGGAAAAGTTAGGACAATTCCAAGGGCCCAAAAAAATAGATGTGGTGACAACAGCTGCGCAGAGGGGGCCCAAATTGATTTTCCTGGCAGCTCCCTGAAAATTCCTGGCAGCGCCCCTGGCTATCATATTCCAGAACTGCAACCTACCTGGAGTGTCCAGAAGTAGTTTTCAGTGCTCAGAGTCATGGCCAAAATAAGGAGGGCTGAAACCAGGCCACCACTGAACAAGACCCATAAGTTGAAATGTCAAGACTGGGGCAAGAAATATCTGAAGACAGATTTTTCTAAGGTTTTATGGACTGATTAGATGAAAGTGACTCTTGACGTACCAGATGGTTGGGCCAGTGGCTGGATCAGTAACGGGCACAGAGTTCCACTTCGACTCAGATGCCAGCAAGGTGGAGGTGGGGTACAGATATGGGCTGGTATCATTAAAGATGAGCTAGTTAGATTATTTTTATGCAGGGCAATGCTCCATTGCATGCATCAAAGTACTCTTTACTGGCTAGCCAGTAAACGCCTTAAAGATGAAAGATAATGACATGGCCCCCAACTTCACCTGACCTAAACCCTAGTGAAAACTTGTGGTCCATTCTTAAACAGTTGATTTACAGTAAAGGAAAACAGTACACCTCCCTGAAAAGTTTCTGGGAGGCTTTGGTTGCTGCTGCACAAAAAGTTGATCATCAACAGATAAATAAACTGATAGACTCCATGAATGTAATAGTTGCCCAACTATTGGGCACACAGATATTCTCCATACAAAGCCAAGACCTCACTCTTACTTTGTTAACTATTCAGGTTTTAGGTGTATTTACATTTTGGATTGACTGAGAGTACTGTAGTTGTAGAATGTTTTTCTACTGTTTTGATTGAGAGACCCCTAGCGGCCAAAAACTACATATTGTACGTTTAAATAACAGTGAAATGTACATTACTTTTCAGTTTTTGGTAACATCAATTTTGTATTATGACCTCTGGCAGTTTAACACTTATCATTTCAGGTAATGCACTGGACTTGAACTGCTTAAATGTCAATAAAAACTGGGAAAAGGGTGTTCTAAAACATTTCACCGGTAGAGCTATTTTAATTATTTTCTAATAAACAACACACGGTGATTCATTATACACGCTGATTAAAAACAGTCCAACTACTTGACTTCACATTAAAATTACAGGTGAAAATGACTTTTTGCCACCTTCCTGTGTGCTGATTCTGCCCTTCTGCGTAATCATAACCAGTCACTATGGATAGGATAGACATCACGTGACAATGCTAAAGAAAACAGTTGTATGTTTTATGATAATGTAAGAATAAAATCTAGATGTTCAAGTATATAAAATGTTTTCTGCGTGTCTCAACATTTAAATATAAATTTTACTTTTCAGGACATACTCTGACGCTTGTATGAATAAGTGGATATAGCGGTGCAAAGGTCATCAAATCAATCGCTTACCCAAAAATGGCGAACGTGGTGCTCGAGTTCAAGGCATCTGCTGGAGACTCCGAGCCCCAAAATCGCCCGGTACTTATTGTCGGTCAACTGAATAACCTGCAGAAAGCAAGCTGGTCTCAGGTCAAGGGGAAACTGCAACCAGCTGTCAGTGAAAAGGTGAGGAAAAACAAATCAGGGCTACCCGCCCCGGAACTCCTCGGCAGGCATAATTGTCATCTATGTTGAGCTAGATCGCTGTACTGTAGCTTACTTTGCATGTGTCATATAGATGTGTGGTCACTATTACCTTTTAAATAGCGAGTAAATATGAAAATGCACTAGAAATTGAAATTGTTAATATATTCTTTTTAATCTGTGTGTACTTCACTGGGTTATGCAGAACTTTTAAGCATAGCTACTACTGTACACATGCTAGCTAGTTATTGTGGTGCAATTATTATAGTGTACATTACTGCAAACAAGTCTCCATGGGAGCTTTTACAATCTCATCTCCCTTCTCATACTACTGTGTACAGAAAAACAGACTCATTACGGATAATAAATTGGACATTATTATTTAAAAAAAAAAAATGTAACCTTGTGTTTTTCTTCTTGGTAACAGTATAAGGAGCTGGCCTGTATAGTTCATTCTTATTAGGTACTGTAGCAAACCCATGTGACATGACTTCCATGTGAATCTAAAGAATCCTCTGGAATTGGCGAAAACGTGTTTTTTAATCAATCAAAAATGTATGTTCAAGCTAATTGTCTCAAAGTTCTGCATGTTTTTAACAGTTTGTTTATCATAAGTATGGGAAGAACAGATAGCTACAGCAAAGACCTCGGTGCAATTTGGGTTTATTGTCTTGCTCAGGCTGTGAGAGAACAACAGGGTTTTCACCTTGTCGGTTCAGAGATTAGAACCTCCAACAAATGATTTATGTATTTAATTTATTTTATTAAAGGTGTTGCATGTCAATTGTTTAAATGTTTCATAGAGCAAAAGAAATAACATAACATGTTAGCCAGCTAAAAGTTAAGACTGACTTATTGGACCTCTTTACAAGTAAAAAAACTCAAAAGATTCTTAATGGTATTCCAGGCCATTCATTGAAAGTGCTTAGGGTCATGATATAGCCAGTTCTTGTCTGGCAGTTCTAATGAGATTTGTCCTTCAATGCAGGTCTGGCAGGCGGCCCTGACTGCTCTGAACCCAAACCCTACTGACAGTTGCCCTCTGTATTTGAGCCATGCAGCTGTGGCAGCCCTGCCCTCCCAGGTTAGCAGGCACAACAGCCCCTCCTCTGCCCACTTCCTCTCCCGTCTGGTCCGCACCTGCCTGCCTGGTGGTGCCAGCCGCTGCATTCAGGTCAGTCAACTCACCTCGTTGAGGAACATTCAGTTCTTGGGCCAGCTTCGCAGCAACATCAAGCCAAGTCCTGGACTACATTTTTTTAATTCTGTAGTTCTCCATTATTATTGTGCTATTTATGTTTATTTCATTATTTTACCAGTTAATTAACCAATTTCAATGCCTTTGTGCTGCTGACTTTGATCTCCTGGACTCTGATGTGATTGTGTAACTGTAAACTCAGGCCAATCCTTTTATTTTATCAGATCCTTTGTGATAATGGCATCATTAAGCCATAGGCCCCTAGAAGTATTCAAAGTCAAACAGATATAGGTTACAAATATAGGCCTACATGGGTTACATAAAGAATTAGGACTATGTACTATGTCAATCCTGTTCTTTTCATTTTAATCTAAGGAAATCTGTAAATGCATGCTTAGTGATTTATCATAACTTATTAGAAAAACATTTGTAGACAGTAGCTCTCAGATTAGTTTGTTCCTGTTTGTCCAGGTAATTTGTGAGCGGTCGGATGTGTTTGCCTCGGCCTGTGCCATTGCCAGGGCCTTCCCCATTTTCTCCCGGCGCTCTGCCACCTCGCGCCGCACAGGCAACAAGCAAGTCACTGTGGAGTTCATCATTGTGGGCAAAGACAATGGACCTCTAGACGTCAACATGCTGCAGGTACCTCCGACCTCCTGTAAATTGTGTTGATCTGTCTCTCTGCCAGAGCCATTGTCCTGTAGATCTTCTACGAGAGCCACAGTTTTTCATCCACTGACATTTTATTTCTTTTTTTTTTTCTGCTGGCTGACCAAGTGTGATGTATTATTTGGTTTGTGGTATTTTTTGTATGTACATCATTGTAAATAGGTCAAATATTTTGTACATACAAGTGATACAGAATTCACCTGTATATTAATGTTAACCTTTTGTACCAGTATATTTTACTTTCTGCTATGGTTCTTGCTAGTGTCTTAACAATGCTGCAGATGGAGTGAGACTGGCAGCACGGATTGTGGACACACCGTGCAATGAGATGAATACTGATCATTTCTTAGAGGTAAGTGACATCTTTGTTTTTCATTTCAAAGTGCACTTTGTTTCCTAATTCAGCTGAAATTTGGGTCATGCAACATTTTTAAATTAGGTCTCGTGAGTAAAAAAGTATTTATAAGTGTATATTTAAATATACAAATATTTAGTCTTCTAAAATGTGTAGAAATGAACATAATGAATTAAAATGATTATTTTTCAGTATAGAGCTTATATTTATAGGCTTTTGTAGCATTCTGTGTATATAATAGGGTGCCATTTGGGGCAACGTCTTTAAATGGTATTTACTCTGACATGGTATGTTGATTTGTCTTAAGGAAATCAAGGCAGTAGGATCTGAGCTGGGCATTACTCCTGTTATCATCCGTGGAGAGGAACTGAAACAGAAAGGCTTTGGAGGTACAGTATCAGGACCATAGAAATAAAACTGATAGAAAGGCCATTGAACTGCTTGGGGTGGTAATTTGATTAGTACTCAACAAAATGGCGGTTGTTATTAGTTGTCACGGTGACAACATGCAAATCAGTTTAATGCGGAAGTAAGCCGCTACATCTTTGCAATGGAATGGTACACATAAAAATGGCTGCCGCTCTGACCATTCTGCTACATTGATTTGAATTGTAATGGCCTTTCTATCCATTCTATCTCTATGATCAGGACACTGTGTGTGATTAATTTCTATTTTAACCAGCTTGCATGTGTGCTGACCAGATGCTTTCTTCCACTTCCCTTTATGATTTCTTTCATTATTCGTCCTTTGTCTTTACAGGTTCTGTGTTTCAATTCTGCATTGTTACTTTATTAAAAAACTTGTCTTGTGAAAATATTGTTATAAAGGAATGTTATTTAATTTTCAAACCTTTAAAATATTTGTCAAATAATGTTTAAAAAAATCAAAATGCAGTAGTTTCTTTGGTTTAACTGAAGCACTTTGGGCCCTCAGGGATCTATGGAGTGGGCAAAGCAGCAGTGAACCCTCCTGCCCTTGCAGTTCTGAGTCACAAGCCAGATGGCGCAACCCAGACTATTGCTTGGGTGGGCAAGGGCATCGTCTATGACACTGGAGGCCTCAGCATCAAGGGAAAGGTACAGGCCTACTGGAGGCTGGTCAGGGCTGGATTATAAATGTCACACTAGTGCAGCATTTTGTGAGAACCTTCAACGTTAATGGATAAAAATGTTACATTCTGTGCAATATTTTACATGATTTGAAACAAACTGGTTGCCTAGACAGTTGGCATTGTGCATTGCCCATCAAAGTGATACAGTGCAGAAATATCATATGTTTTATTCAATCCTAACTGAAGTTATTATTTAAAAATATAGTCAGTAGTTAAAATTATGGGTAACACTTTATTTTGAGAGTCCAAAAAGTGTATCTGTAGATTCTCTACAGATTATCTGCAGACTCAACAACATTTTAACAAACTATCACTAACCCTAACTCTAATCCTAACCTTAACCATTCCCCTACTGCTAACCCTAACCTTAACCATTACCCTTAAACATATTTTAAACTTACCCCTACCCTTAAACTACACAATTAGTTGCTTATCAACAGATTGTTGATAGTCATATCATCAACATTTTATCTGTAGAGCACCTACAGATGGAATTTCGGACTCTCCAAATTAGAGGTCGACCGATTATTATTTTTCTAAGGCCGATACGATTACCGATTATTGGAAAACCAAAAAAGCCGATACCGATTAATCTGCCGATTATTGCTTTTTAGTTTTACCGTTATTCTACCAGGCAAGTTGACTGAGAACACTTTCTCATTTGCAGCAACGACCTGGGGTAAGGGAGGGAGAGGAGGGGGAGAG
>JACXGM010013791.1:0-22687 GCA_016801145.1 Umbra pygmaea | reverse complement strand
GGCTAGGGCGGCAATGGAAGCACTGGCTAGGGCGGTAATGAACCTTACTGTCAGGTGACGCTGTTCCATGTTGTCCATTTGAATGAAAGGCTTGTTCCTTCTGTCTCCAGACCAGGGAGGCACTGCAACAGGCCCTGGAGAGCCTGAACATGAACGGCTGCTCCGTGGAGGACCTGGGCTTGGATTTTACCCTGCCTGGGTTCCCCAACATCGAGCTGAAGAAGGGGGGCAAAGACGTACCGGTGACCATCTACAACCTGGAAGAGTACCTCAGGGTGGGTTGCTTCAACACGTCGCACACACGCGCGCACACACACCATACATGTGTAATGCAGCTGACCTATATACACACACAGCCACCATACATGTGTAATGCAGCTGACCACACACTGTAGCTAACCTTTGGCTTGCTCTGTCCACAGCTGGTGGTCTACTGGACTATGAATGAAGGTGTGTCCCGGCAGTTTGAATCGTTCAGGGAAGGGTTTGAGTCCGTCTTCCCCCTGCATCACTTGCAGTATTTCTACCCTGAAGAGGTGAGCATTGCTTGCAGCTGAAGCTTGTGGTCAAACAGCACAGTGTTTAGTCAGTTTTTTTAGCCTGGTCTCATGGCTAACATCTGTGCCCTCTGCTTGTAGTTGGATCAGCTGCTGTGTGGCAGCAAGTCTGAGACCTGGGACGTGAAGACCCTGATGGAGTGCTGTCGTCCTGACCACGGCTACACACAAGACAGGTGGGCTGCTCGTAGCTCTGACCAGCCCTGGGCTGTCACCTTTAACATTTGTATCAGTGTTGTAATGACTCCACTGTGTTTCTCTCCAGCCGTGCTGTGAGGTTCCTGTTCGATGTCCTCAGCAGTTTTGACGCGGAGCAGCAGAGACTCTTTTTGCAGTTTGTCACAGGAAGCCCCAGACTGCCGGTGGGAGGTCAGTGGCACAGCCTTATGATGGCCATTTTAAATTTTCTCTGTTTTAATTCAGGCTAATATTCACCTATTTAGATGGGTAACTCGGTGTGTGTGTACGTGTTGGTAACAGACAAAACTGTTGCTGCGATATGTAATCTGCTGTTTTCGGCATTCATTTAGTTAAGTGGTTCCCACTTCTTGTGAAACCCCTATCCATGCCATATATTAATGTATCCCAGAACGAGCACACCTAAATCAACTTGTCAACTAATCATCAGTCCCTTACCTGCTTGAATCAGGTGACCTAATTCAGGGCTACAATAAAATTGTGAGATGGACAGGGTTCTCCTGGAGTGGTTTGTGGATTACTGACTATTTTGTGATCAACAGGGCTCTACCCTTGCCTTACAAGGTGCCTAAGTTGTAGGCGCACACAAACACTAGGCGCACTATACAAATTTTTATTGTTGAACAGTATATTTGAAAAGCGACATATGGCATAATGACTACAAAACAATATGCAAGTGCTTTATTACACAAAAAAGCACTGTCTAAAATGCCTAAGTTATATCAGACTGGTGCGTGCCCGTTGACAAACACTATGGAAGCACAACTCATTGTGTTCATTGCTATTCTGGTTCACATTACAAGATAACCACTGCATCGTGTAGGAAATAGAATACATGTTCTACAGCTTAGTCACTGAAAGAGAAAGTAGTTCTCTTTTAATTATGCACAATTCTACAGTGCAACTTTTAGGCACAAACAAATGTAATACCAGGAAATTGTTTGTTTCAAGTAATGTCAAGAGCATAGTTGCAGGTGGGACTTACCACTCCAAAAGTCAGAGGCCCACTCCCCCAATGATAAGAAAAGTTTTCTTAAAATATGTACAACTACCCATTTCAAATGTAATTTAACTGACTTATAAACAGTGTCCCGGCGCTTAGGTGACATAATTTTTTGACTGGGTTATTTGTGTTCATTCGACAGGTTTCAGGAGTTTGAACCCACCCCTGACCATCGTGCGCAAGACCTTTGAGTCAACGGAGATACCGGACGATTTCCTGCCCTCAGTCATGACGTGCGTCAACTACCTGAAGCTGCCCGATTACTCCAGCATTGAGATCATGCGCGAGAAACTGTTGATTGCCGCCCGTGAGGGCCAGCAGTCCTTCCACCTGTCCTGATCTCACAGTCGCCCGTTTAAAATGCCTTCTTCAGCAAAACGATGAAATCATGACTTCCTTCTAGTTTTTTTTTTCCTTTTTCTAATTACCTACATCAAGGCAAAATGTGTACAGCCTTCTTGTTAGAGAAAGCAGCTTGCAGAAATAAAAAAAATAAGAAAAGACTTGAGATATATATTTGCTGCCCCTGTCTCCTACAAAAGGTGTTACATGACTCACGGAATTAAAAAAAATCTGAAAAAATTATATCAATAGTTGAGTAATGTTGGAAAAAAAACTGGGTGACATTTTAAATTGCATTGCTGTGTGATATTTAAAGGGATGTTTCCTCCCCAGAGTGGTGCATTGTCACCGTGTGGTGGGGAGGTGGGTGTCCATTGAGCAACCTAGGTTCACTTTAGCTCCAAAGATCATTTGTACAGACAAATTTACAGACTTGGCTCATTCTTCACATTTGATAGAATAGCTATTTGTTCTCTTGTCTTTCCCTTTTCAGTTGGTCTGTTTGCATTCTGTTCTGTATTATACAGCCCCAGTTAAGTGTTGACTTTGGTTCAGCTCTTTCCCTTGTGTGTTTTTGCTTATAAAATGTTGGAAACGAGAGTTGCAGTTGATTGAATGTGGGTAGTGATGAGAGCGTAGAACCTATCTTTTTTTATTGTTTTTCTTTTTTGTTTTTTTTACCCTAGTAGAAATTGTGTTCTGGCCTACACTTACAAAGAGCATCAGCTCAAATGTTGAAGAGTTCTATCCAGCATTGGATTGGTCATCTTCATTTTGCTCTTACTTTATAGAGTAGCCGTGTGTCTGCTGGATCCTGAGGGGGGCAGATGGAGAGTGCTCTGGGTAAACCTGAGACGCCATCTTCAATCCCATATTGTAGCTGAGCACAAGATTTGGCTAGTCTCATTTTATTGTTTCATGGCCAGATAGCATTTCATGTTCATTTATGGAATAAGAGTTTATATGCAGTTTCACACCCGGTTTGAGGTGAGGATGTCTGCTTTACCTTTTTTAATTTTCTAATTTGTTTCCATTTTTTTTTTCCTTTTCTTGCTGTAGTTTATTTTTTGCACTGCTGGCTTGGATCAAACCGTGGTGTGCACCTGCAGTCTGTGGCCAGGGGAGGGCGCCACTGTATGCTCTTCTGGCCCAATCGTTCATGTCCTGGTTTCTAAGATCTGCAATAATTTACTGCATCAGGTTCATGTTTTTACCTGAACATAAAATAAAGTAACTGTTTGACTCATCTGTGTCCTCTTTATTTTTCCCATCTTCCTTATATTTTTGTTTTATCCAGTTCATTCTGTGTGTAACTTTCTAAATTGAAAATTAGTTATCTATTACATTTAAAATAGATTTTATAAGGCCCTTACATCAGCGCTGTCATAAAATGCTTTTTCAGGACCCTAGAGAGCAAGCAACAATGTGAAATTAAAGCACAGTACCTGAGAAAAACAAGTTATTTGCTTTGCATCCCAGGAAGAAATCTAGAGAGGGTCCAGACTCGGTGGGGTGGCCATTCCTCTTTTGGCTTTGCCAGGTGTAAAGTTCAAGAGTGAATGTCCAAGTTGTCCTGTTAAGGTCCTGCGAGTAGTCCTGGGGCCTGATCCACCAGGTATACAGGAACAAGGGTAGCCAGGTTGGCTTTGACAGTGGCTTTGGACCAGATCATTGTCTGCGTTGTGTTCCAAGGAATCCGGTCATCCTAAATACCGGTAATCGCCCTAGGATTTAACAGGACACCAGAGTGATTAGAATGGGCATTCCATAACTCAACAGTACCTCAGCAATGAATGCAGATTGATACTCGTCCTCCAGCCAAACTAATGTAGTCTGTAGTCCACCTTAAAATTACTGGCCCTCGCCTAAATTTTTTTATACCTTTTACATTTTTTGTACTTACATTTTAATAACTGATAAATGTATTAAAGTAGTTTATGCACATCGGATAATTAGTAACATTAATTTTCGTCGTTTTCATCTAGCCTATATGTCGCGGCCTGGAACAACACTTATTTTTTAAATCTTTATACCAACTCATGAAAACAAATCCGTTTAAATCACTTGGATATCTTCATCACATCATTTTAAGGTTGACATGAGTCAAAAAGTGATAAGGGAAAATACTGCATTCAAAGACTCCATTCTGTTTCATTCTAATTCTATTGTGATGCATGAGCAGGCACGGGGTGGGTAATCGGGAGAACCAGGAGAATTCCCGGTGGGCCGCTAGTTGTTGGGCCGGTAAGGTGGTTCGTGAAAAACTATTTTATAATCTCTATACTTGTTGCATTTCGGACTGGGTCACCTGCCTGTAGATGTGAGGTAGTGCGGCCCACTCTTCGAGCGCACCTCTCATTCTCACGTCACACAGAAACACAAGAGCTGGTACGCTCCCACGGTCCACATCAAACGAGCCTTCAAAATAGAATTGGTCACCAGTCCAGGAATCAGGGGCGTCATGCCTATTGAAAGTGAGTCAGATTTTTGAGCCAAGTGGATTTTCCTTTTAATATCAGTGTTTGTGGGCACCTGTTTCCGTGTGTAGTGCACGGTGTGCCACTGCGGTGAAGATAGTTTCAGGTTGGAGATTCGACAGCCATTCGGCTCTTCAAATCTCTATAGCTCATAAACAAAACGTTCAATTAATTAATTGTTTGTGTTACTTTAATGAAAAAAACCTCTACAATGTTGCACAGTCCTTATTTAGCAATTTTTGCTACAATCGAAAATATTACGACTCAAGGAGTTTCAACAGCTCTGTACCGGAGCAGACAACAGAGAGCGAGGCAATCTTTTTTTTTCTTTTTTTTTTTCTTTCTTTTTTCTTTATTTCTTTA
Organism: Umbra pygmaea; assembly: GCA_016801145.1. Taxonomy (NCBI): domain Eukaryota; kingdom Metazoa; phylum Chordata; class Actinopteri; order Esociformes; family Umbridae; genus Umbra; species Umbra pygmaea. The sequence continues at coordinate 17,747 of JACXGM010013791.1, read as the reverse complement.
TTATTATTTTTTTTTTGCGAGGCAATCTTATCGCTGGTAATGGTCGCGTTCAGTGTGTCATGAAAAGGCAGCCTTCTTCCTTTTATAATCAAGCTTCAATAGCTTCTAGAATGTACAAGCTCTATAAAAATTATATTTGCTGACTCTGGGGAAGGTGGAGAATGATGCACACCTTTTTTTTTTTTTAAGTTAAAAAGATTGGCCCAAAATTTGGAGCTTCAATAGCATTTTCAGTGAGTCATGACTGAATAAAACATATATTCTGAATCAGGGGAAGGTGGAGAACGATGCACACCTTCAGTTTAAAAGAAAATGCATAAAAATCTTTGCCAAAATGTTTGAGCTTAAATACTATCTTTTTCAGTGAGTAAGTCATGACTGAATAAAACATATATTCTGACTAGGGGGAAGGTGAAGAACTATGCACACCTGTTATAAAAAAAATGCATAAAAGTTTTTTGCCAAAATGTTTGAGCTTCAATAGCTTTTTCCGTGAGTAAGTCATGACTAAATAAAACATATATTCTGACTCGGGAGAAGGTGGAGAACGATGCACACTTTTTGTTTTTTCCAAAAAATGTAGCAACATTTATTATAAACTTTTTTGAAAAAACAAAAGTATCTATGAGGTGCTCCAGTCCGGCTTCCAACCGAATCACAGCATTGAAACAGCAATCGTAAATGGAGTGATCAATTGTATCTAAAGTAGCAGTAAGGCCTTTGTCTGACGCCACCATAAGGTAATGTAACACCTTTACGAGTGCAGTTTCAAGGCTGTGATTCGGTTGGAAGCCAGACTGGAGTGCCTCATAGATATTATTTGTCTTAAGGAAAGAAGTGAGTTGTTGGGACAACTTTCTCCAGAATTATTTGGAGGAACGAGAGGTTCGATATTGGCCAAAAATTGCTTATTCATCAGAATCAAGGTTTCTGCTTTTTAAGAGGCTTTATTTTTATCGAGCTTGGAACAGATCTTGAGGACAATTAACAATTTATGATGTTCAGCATAGATGGGCCAGACCTTAAATAGTTTAGTAGGAATAGGGTCCAGTTGACAGCTGGTAGGGTTAGAACCCATTACTAATTCGGTGAACATGTCAAGCGATACAGAATTAAAGACCTAATTGATCCATGGTCCATGCATTTCTGGACAATCATAGGACAGCCATGTTGCAGTAGTAAGCAAAACTCAAAACTGAAAGTAATTTGCTACTCTGCCTTTCTAGACATTTGCTTGGACCAACAACAAATTCAGATGTAATTAATGGAATAACATAGCTAATCAAATAACCTAGGGTCTGCGTGACAAGACATGTCGAATGTGTTGCACCACGCCACACCGGAATTAATTCATTATCAAAGGAGCAGCCCGCTACAATGCATTTGCCTTTTGGCATCGCAAGACTGCAAGGCAAACGCAACATTGCGGACTACTTCATTGACAATGAATGACTCCCAATGTAAGTCGCTGCATTGCAGGACAGTCTATGTCATGGTAGTCAGTGATCCAAGGCTGACTGGCTTCTTCGGCTTTCTCTGTACCTGCAGCATGAGGCAGTGCAAACTAGTATAGCGCTGCCCGGGATTTGGGATAGATAAGTTGAATCAGCTACCTTGCCATGTTGCTCTCCAGCGACTCCTTGTGTGCAGATCGGGCGCCTGTAAATTCAATCACGTAAGTATATTTTGTGAACGTAATCATCCCGTACATGAGCTGACTAAAGGCTTCTGTGTTGGATGAGCAGTGTGAAAAAAATCGTCCAGCTCGGTGACATGTGGTTATGAACCATGTGCGCGCCCCCTCACATCCCACATCTGTCCAAGGAGTTGCAAAACTGCGGACAAGGCAGGGGTAGAGGGAATGGGAAGGGCAGAACATTTTGGAAAAATTAAATAAGTAGCGACCTGAATAGGGAGTGCTATATATCATGGTGTACTATATTGACATAGAAATCACATGGGAAAATAAATGCAATGAAAATACTTAAACATCTTTATCAAGGAGTTGCATGCGACAGCAGATGATGAACTGTGTCTAAGCTGGAACCCTGCTGGAGTTCTAAAATCAGGAAATAATGCAATATCCTTTCAAAAGTTAGACAAACCTCCCTTTCCTTTGACCAGCCCACCTAAGTATTTCAAAATGTATACTTAAATAAATGGTAAAAAATGACACCAATGTCTTGACGTTCTATTTCGGTAATATTATCGATTTGATTCAAGTTTGGAAAATGGCTTCATTTTGTCTGACTCTGGCAGTGTTCCTCCAGTTTTCCTCCCACAAAGGAGCAGATACCGGTCCTGCTGCTGGGTTGATGCCCTCCTATGGTCCTTTCCAGGTCTCCTCGTGTAATGGCCGATCTCCTGGTATCTCTTTCATGCTATAGAGACACTATTTGAAGACAGAGCGAACATTCATGCAACGGCACATATGGATGTGCCATCCTGGAGGAGCTGGACTACCTGTGCAACCTGAATGAGCTGCAGGTACCGCCTCATGCTACAAAAACACTAGCAAAATGCAAAATTGAAGAAAAATCTGTTAGGATAGATAAGGAGAGAGCAATTGTCTGTGGCCACCACCTGCAAAACCATTCCCTTTTTTGGGTTTGTCTTGCTGTTGCCTCTCCATTGTACCTGTTGTCACTTATATTTGCACTAAAACTGGTGCCATTAATTTACAGTCACTTCCTATCTGGACATATTGATATCCCTAAACTTTAATTGACTTGTTATACGGTGATGATTGCGTGTTCCCTTAATTTCTTTGAGTGGTGTATAATTCTTATGTTGCATTGAAAACTGGATGCATGGTCCTAAACTGGTGTAGTGGAGTTTGGTTGTGAAGGAGGAATGAGATAATGTGTCAGTTATGTTGTCTGTTATCATTCTAAAGCAATACGACGATGCTCTCTCACCGTCAATGCGTGTGGAGTCATTTGCGCAAGCCGATTGTGTGTGCACCGCCGGTACGTGTCTGACTGCGTGTGCGTGTGTGTTGGGGTAGTGAGTGAGACGGGGAGAGGGAGCACGTGTCGTCACAGTGAGTCAGGGTGGGTGGGAGAGCCCCCTCCTCAACCTGCTCACCAGCCAGTCAGCTTGCTGTTCTCAGTCGCACTGCACACCACTAGACCACAGCATCTTCAGCATCCTGCGTCTCGCACTCCGTCCAGCTCTCCCATCCAAAACGGCAGGTTGGCCAGCTGCTTCCTCAGTGAGCGACACCTGAAGGAAACAGCGTCTAGTGGCTGGGAGCATCAGAAAGGATATAGTGAAGAGAGGGATATCCAGAGAATAAAGATGTACGCGTTGGTGCAGTACCCTGTGTGTGTTCTTCTGGTTCTACTGAGCACCGGGGATGGAGGTCTGACCTCATACCTTGATCTGAAGCGCCCTGACCTGGAGGTGGACACCCTAGCGCCAGCTGAAGCTGACTCCACCCAGGCCACTAACCCCCCTGACCCTTGCGATGGTCGGCCCTGCCTGAACGGTGGAGCCTGCTCTGCCCAGCCTTTCAACGCGGAGACGGAAGACACTCTGCCCAACTCCTGGGCTTACAGATGCTCCTGCACCTCCGGATTCACTGGACACAATTGTGAGGTGAGACACCGGCCCGGGCCCACCTGAGCTGTCTCTGCTTTTAAACTATCACTACGCACCATTACATTGCTTAAAAACACATTAACGTCTCTAAAAGCGTTCCCTCTACTCCCTCAGATATGTTTTTTAATGGGAGCATGTGCATTTAGTGACACACGAAGAGTGGTGCCGCGTTGCTGTGGCAACAGAAGTAGAGAGGTTAGCTGAGTAGGAGACTGGGGTGCATATGAAGCAGTTAATTATCCTGAAAACCGATGCTGTCAATGGAATACAGTTTGTGTATGTGTGTGTGTGTGTGTGTGTGCGTGTGTGCATGCATGCGTGCGGGTGTGCGTGTGTCCGCGTGTGCGTGTGTGCGCGCGCGCATTGATTAAACACAGGAATAAGTAGAGAAGAATGCCAAGTTGGTAGCCAATAAACCTAGAACTATTAGCATTGATTGGGCTATTGATTCCGTTATAGAGACCTTCTACCTGCGATTGATTATGGTTTGTTATTCATTATTCATTACTTATTAATTTGAACCCATGGCCTTGATATTTCACAGTGAACATTAGCTTTCGACCCTCATTGAATTTAGCTTTCTACCCTGTTATCGCATCAGCAAGAAAATAAAGGAGTATACAGTGTTTACCAGTGGTAGAGGGTTACTTTTGAATTACAGTGGGATTTGAATGGAATAACTCAGTATATTTATCTGTGCCAGAGGGTTGATTTAGATTAAGGTGACATTCGAGCATGGAATATTTAAGATTTTTATTTAGATGTATGTGGGTGCATTTGACCATTCTAAACCTACTAACAATACCCTTATCACTTCTTGGTGCTCTGTGTAGAATATTGTGCAGTGACAACGCAACTACATTCTTATTCGGTGACCGGCTTTTAAAAGATGTACAAATAAATCAGACAAAGCTATTTAGATGGGTCAATTATGTCCTAAACTATGCAATGCTTATTTTGCAACTTATACATAAATCTATACAAGGAATTACAATGAAGAGATGAAAAATTGTGCTTACACAGTGTCGGTCAATAGGCAAATGGCAATGCATATTGTAGATTCATTATCCCGTATAAATCACTTTTTCCAATTGAAAAAATATTGAAAAGACAATTTTTACAGGATTTGTGAGCTGGTCCATTGATGGAGAATGTAGTTCCATTGTTAAGGCTCAAAATTCTACAATTAGCAACTTTAAATTCAGCTGTTATGGCTACGGGACACCACAGTGCTACTGCAATTCCACACATCATTAATGGGACAAGCAAGTTTCCTCCCCATCACTACCAGTATGTGTCAGGGGTTAGTACTCAGTGCTTATATATACTGTATATTGCATCTTAATAAAAGATAAATAAAACGTAACCCGTTTTGAAATTAATTTGTGATTTCAAAGTGTTTTTATGATGTGCAAAAGTCAAAGGACAAAGCACTACCCACCAATGACCCCGAGGTTATGCACTTCATATGCTGTCTGAAGCCATTGATGTCTTAGTGGTTCTCTGAGTGATTGACCTGAATGACGAAACAGGCCGATGCCCTTGTTATACACATCAAGAATCAAAATGCCCTCAATAGCCAAATGTGTGTAGTATTTCAGTCCTGTCTAACCCAGTTCTATAAATTAGGATACCTGAAGGAGACTCAGTGCAGATACGTCTTGTGTTTTAGGTAGTTAGCGTGGGCATCCATTTATAGTCAACTTGCTTGCTTATACTATGGTAAGAGTGCGTCAGCAAACAACAAAAGTCAAAACTACTGTACCATTCCTCAGAAGAGGTTTGGGAACAATTGGTGTAACTGCTTTGAATTGAACCCATGTCTCTCACCACCCACCACAGCATTCCTGACAACTGTAATTCTTGGTTTTCAATAAATATGGAAAGAGCCAGTGGCAGGGATTCACTACTCAACATAACATTGCAACACCTCCTCCTCCACATTCTCTGTATTGGTTGAACAATGCAGAAGAGAATCTATCAGAAATGGTCTCCTGTGGTCCGCGTGGCGTTGTGGGCTAAGTCGCTGCATTGCAGGATAGCCTATGTCATGATAGTCAGTGGTTCGAGCCTGACTATGGGTTCTCTGACTCTCCTCGGACCTCCTGCACGAGGCAGCGCAAATCGGCATAGCGCTGCCCGGAATTTGGGTTCGATGAATCAGATTATATATCCCGCCACGTAGCTCTCCAGCAAACTACTTGTGTGCAGATCGGGTGCCTGTAAATTCACTCCCGGAAGTATAGTTGGTGAACGTAATCATCTCGTGCATGATCTGACTAAAGGCTTCCGTGTTGGATGAGCAGTGCGAAAATAATCGGCAGCTGGGCGACATGTGGTTGGAGGAACCATGCATGTGCAGATCTGTCCAAGAAGTTGTGGATCTGCCAACAAGGCGTGGTTAGTGGGAAGGGGGGATATCTTCTTCCTTCTTGTCAAGAGCATTTTTATGAGGATCTATTCATAGGTATATACTTATTTGTAAAGCTGCTATGTTAACTTACCCACTAACAAACTCAATGTCTCAACCAAGGCCAGAGTCCCCTCAGAAGGACCATCTTAGCTAATGATTCCATGTCTCCTCTACCACAAAGGAATGCTATAGAAACGTATCAACACCAACTGACGTTATGGGTAGGCCTACCACAAAATAATAATAAGAAAATATTAAATATTAACTCCCTTTTTCAGGACACTATTTGAAAGAAAATTACTAAACATCGGAATAACTTTTGAGATCTTCATAGTAAAAGATTTAAACAATGTTTTCCATGGTTGTTCAATGAACCATCAACAATTAATGAACATGCACCTGTGGAACGGTCATTAAGACACTAATAGCTTACAGATGGTGGACAATTAAGGCAACAGTTATGAAAACTTAGGACAGTAAAGAGACCTTCCTACAGAATCTGAAAAACACCAAAAGAAAGATGCCCAAAGTCCCTGCTCAACTGTGTGAACGTGCCTTAGGCATGCTGCAATGAGGGGCGTGAGGACTGCAGACATGACGAGACATGACAATAAATTGCAATGTCCTTAATGTGAGACACCTAAGACAGCGCTACAAGGGGACAGGAAGGACAGCTGATTGTCCTCGCAGTGGCAGACCACATGTAACAACATCACATCTGCAGGACAGGTACAGGATAGGTACTGTTACGCCAGGAACGCACAATCTCTCAATCAGTGCTCAGAATGTCCGCAATAGGCTGAGAGAGGCTGGACTGAGGACCTGTAGGCCTGTTGTAAGCCAGGCCCTCACCAGACACCACCGGCAACAATATCACTTCTGGGCACAAACCCACAGTCAATGGACCAGACAAGATTGGCAAAAAGGGCTCTTCACTGATCGCAGTCTCATCAGGGGTGTTCTGACTCGCATGTATCATAGAAGGAATGACTGTTTCACAGAGGCCTGTACTCTGGAGCTGGATTCATATGGAGGTGGAGGGTCTGTCATGGTCTGGGGCAGTATGTCATTGGACTCAGCTTGTTGTCATTGCAGGCAATCTCAACGCTGTGTTACAGGGAAGACATCGTCCTCCCTCATGTGTTACCCTCCCTGTAGGCTCATCCTGACATGACCCTGCAGCATGACAAAGCCACCAGCCATACTGCTCTTTCTGTGTGTGATTTCCTGAAAGACAGGAATGTCAGTGTTCTGCAATGGCCAGCGAAGAGCCCAGATCTCAAACCCATTGATCACATCTGGACCTGTTGAATCAGAGGGTGAGGTCTAGGGTCATGTACGGGAACTTGCAGGTGTCTTGGTGGAAGAGTGGGGTAACATCTCAGAGCAAGAACTGTCAAATCTGGTGCAGTCCATGAGGAGGAGATGCACTGCAGTTCCTCAATGCAGCTGGTGCCCACACCAGATACTGTTACGCCCCCTTAGTTGCTGAATGTTTTTGTATTCATACAAATATTTACACAGGTTCAGTTTGCTGAATATAAAAGCATTTGAAAGTTAGAGGACGTTTATTTTTTTGCTGAGTTTATATGGATAAAATGGACAAAGCAGACTAATGGAATAACAGCCAGGAAGCTAGTTACTACTGTATATCCTTGGCTGATCTGGTTTCCTACTCCTGGAATAGAACTGGAGAGGCAGCAGCTGCAGTCTGTTACCCCCATAGCCAATCCACTCCTCAGCACCACATGTCCACCAGCCTATGAGAGCAAATCTTTGGGGAGTAATTTGTTTCTCTGTTCCTGTCCCGCTCACCCATTTTCTCCATGGCAACTGGAGCAGCAGTCAATAGGGATTCAGTGACGGACCTGTGCGACCGGCCCGGTGGGCAGACAGTGCTGTTTGCATCCTTCCGTGTTTCTTACCACAGCTGGACGCTCATAGGAGTTTTAGGAATTGAAAAGTGTTCTCCATGCAGATCTGCCTTGGAGGTAGAAATTATCTGATTGGCTGGTTCAAAACAGAGAGCGGACCTCACATTACATTTACTTTTGATTGTTACGATTTATATATACATCTGAAAAAGTATTCACAGCGCTTTTCCACATTTTGTTATGTTACACCCTTATTTAAAAATTTATTAAATTCAATATGTCCCTCAAAATTCTACAAATAATACACCATTATGACAATTTGAAAGAAGTGTTTGAAATATTAGCATTCACAGCATATGTTCAATACCTTGTTGAAGCACCTTTGGCAAATACAGCCTCAAGTCTTTTTTAGTTTGATTCACAAGCTTGGCACACCTATTTCTGGGCAGTTTCTCCCATTCTTCTTTGCAGGACCTCTCAAGCTCCATCAGGTTGCATGGGGAGCGTCATTGCACAGCCATTTTCAGATCTCTCCAGAGATGTCCAATCGGGTTAAAGTCTGGGCTCTGGCTGGGCCACTCAAGGACATTCACAGAGTTGTCCTGTAGCCACTCCTTTGTTTCTCCTTTTAATGTTGTTTGTTTAAATCTATTGAAAAATAACACTGCATGCATGTTTCCAAATCTAAACATGCTCGCTCTATAAAAAGCAACTCAAAGGACTTACAGTGTAGTTGGAATTCAAGTTTACAGATTGATAGGCTCTGCCGATTTCTGGCCATTACATTATAGTCTACGGAAGGTCCCCCAGGTCCCCCTGCCGCTAACATGGCAGAAGTCTCTGGGAACAAGATTAGCATCTACCATAGTTGGCCGAAACTAAGATGGATTTGAAAAAGTGCAAAGAAGCACAGCATGCTTTAGTTTGGTCATACAATGACAACCAGACAGTTTAGCTCTGAACCTGCACACATTGTATTTCCTGCTGATAGCTATTGTCTGGTACTTAAGGGTTTGTCACTTGTCAGCAGATGAGTTTCCTCCTACTAGTCTTCATAAGTTATTCCTCCCTGAGTCTAGCGTTCATTCTTATCCATTATTGAAAGACTAGCTGTACCCTGATGATGTGCTAAGCTCATCTACAAGAAGGTTGTGTGTCAGGGAGAATGTAGAGTGTATCACTCCCTAAAGACAAGCACACAGTGAGCTTTTTATCGAATTGTTTACCCTTTTAGAAATATGAGATGCAAAAGGGTGATTGTTGGGCTGGTGTCATTTGATTTCATGCTTCCAGCCATTTGTGTTCCTGTACACCAGATACCACTTTATTACATCACTTAATTCACAATTTCATTAATGTATTTTGTTGGAGATCTGATCCTTCTGTGTGGAGAATAGAAGGAGAATATGGGTCACCATTGTGGTAGAATGGAATAGAAACTTCTTGATCTGTTTGAAGTGACAGTTGGCTGCTTTTAGTCAGAGCCACTCTTCAAGTAATCTGTCCATCACAGGTTTGAAGATTTGTTTTTCGTTAACTGGCTTTCTTGAAACTCATCGAAGTGTTGCAACCCTACCTTAGCTCCGCTACCCTCTCAGCCCCCAGCCTGGGTCTCAGATGTCCCTAAACACAGGGTTCTGCAGGGTTCTGCGGATAAACAGATGAATGCTACATGAAGGATTTGGCCCATGTTGCAGTGGGGGTGGTTACTTGCTGGTGTTTCTCCGTCTTTTGGGCTGCTGCTGATTCAGAGCTACAGTGTTTGTTCCAGCATTTCATCGCCATCCAATTAAGACGAGCTCAAGGCGGAATGCTGCGAAGCCCTTTGGTCTCAGAGCTGCTTTCATATGTGTTGCTTGTTAGCGGCGCAGAGCGATAGAGGCCACAAGGAATACGATAATACTCCGACAGCTTCTTATCGGCACACTGCAGAAGCAGTACTGATTACAGTATTTCTATGATCATTGCAGCTGAGAGACGGTGGCAACGGTTTGTTTTGGGAGATGGTGTAATCTCAATCATCTGATTACACTGTTTCTAATAGAATAAGTATCATTTTAATTAATTGTTGTTTGGAAAGATCGGATTGTTCGCAGAGAATAAGCCTCTTGAACAGCTTGTCGTGTCCACTTTCACTTCCTCCTGGCCACCAGTGTTCATAACATCTGCAATATCAACAGTGGTCAACTCCTATGATGTATTGGTTTACACGCCTGAACTCTGTGATGTCATTGATATGTTTGTTTTATAGAAAAAACTGTATGTAAGTAGTTGGAGGTGGCTGGTTAAATATGGCGTTGTGTGCCATGCAGAGGTGGACATTTACAGTGAATGTACTTTTCTGAGTAACTCTGAGTTCACAAGTTTTACCAAATTGATCAGGTAAAGGGAGTTCATATCTTAACAGTAACCTATAAAACATTTTGAAAGAGTAAAGGAAATATCAATCATGGTCACCGGTAAGATGTGAACTCCTTTTACCTGATCAATTTGGTATTGTACACTGAGAGTGTTAATTTAACACTGAAGTTTTTGCTGTGTAGCCTGGATGTTTTAGACCCTGTTGGACAATTTAAATCCATGATGTGTGAGTGGTTTCTTGTTCAATGTATGAATGATTGTTATTTTTTAATGTGTTTTATCATGGACGTTTTAATTGTATATTATTTTCTATCTTATTTACTTTTATTTTTGACAGCTGTTAAAGAGACCTTCTGAAGCAGCAATGAACTTTCTTGATGATTTATGCTTGATATGATGAAGCCCATATTTTTCTGAAGATTAGAACTCTCCACCCGGGCAATGGAGTTGCTCATTTCCACATCACTTATCAGCCGTCCTTTTGATGTCAAGGAAACAGACATGTGAAGACCAGGCCCAGTGAGAGTTGCATGCATATGTATAAAGGGAATATTGCCAATCTGTCCCCTCCACTGATCCCGTAGTTGTAAGCTGCCATGAGACAACCCAAGCTCTCACCCCCATACCTATTTGCATAGTGTGGGGACCATAGCAACTGGTTGTACTGGGTTTCTGGGGAAATGGAAAGAGGTTTTGACATGGCTACTTTTGACTTGGGAACCATCCACCTAAATGTCCTCTGTAGGATTGGTTGATCAGCGCACTTATTGCCAATCATGTACATACAGTACTGTGCAAATGTGTTAGGCAGGTGTGAAAAAATACTATTAAGACTGCTTTCAAAAATAGACATGTTAATAGTTGGTTACACTTTATTTGGAGAGTCTGAAATTCCATCTGTAGGTGCTCTACAGATAGTTTGTTGATGATATGACTATCAACAAACTATCAACAAACTATCTGTTGATAAGCAACTAATTGTGTAGTTTAAGGGTAGAGGTAAGTTTAGAATATGTTTTAGGGTAATGGTTAAGGTTAGGGTTAACAATAGGGAAAGGGTTAAGGTTAGGATTAGGGTTAGGGTTAGTAGATAGTTTGTTATAATGTTGTTGATAGTCTGCAGGTAATCTGTAGAGCATCTACAGATACACTTCTTGGACTCTCAAAATAAAGTGTTACCTTATAGTTTATATTTGTCAATTAACAGAATGCAAAGTGAGTGAACACAAGAAAAATCAAATCAATATTTTGTGTCACCAGCCTTTGCCTTCTAGGTACTACTACATCTAGGTGCGCTTGCACAAAGTCAGGGATTTTGTAGGCATATTGTCAGGTGTATGCTGAAAGAATTACATCAAACAGGCGCTAATGATCATCAATCCAACATGTAGGTTGTAACACAATCATTAACTGAAACAGAAACAGCTGTGTATTTGGAATAAACTCAGCTAACAAGGTTGCTGAAGACAGTTTACTGTCAAAAGCAGCCGCGATCAGTGGATCTTAATTGGTGAGGATGGGCTCGTATCACGCTCTGGACCGGAGTGAATGGAATGATGCGCAATGCAAAAAACCCAGTGTTTTTTTGTTTAGCACACTGGGTTTTGTGCGTTGCGCACCATTCCATTCACTCCGGTCCCGAGTGTAATACGAGCCCGTCCTCCCCAATTAAGATCCACTGACCGCGGCTGGTCAAAAGTCATACACCATGGCAAGACTGAGCACAGCTACAAGACACAAGGTAGTCATAATGCATCAGCAAGGTCTCTCCCAGGCAGAAATGTCAAGGCAGACAGGGGTTTCCAGATGTGCTGTTCAAGCTCTTTTGGAGATGGGCAATTATGAGGACCGTATACGCAGTAGTCAGCCATTACTTCGCTATCGGATACAGCAGTGCCAACAGCTCAGAGTTGGCAGAAAAGAGTAGGACCCTGGTACACCCATCTGCTGGGTGTCTACCTATCTATTGAGGACGCAGATGGCTCAGTGGTTAAGGAGTCAGACTTCTAGTCAGAAGGTTGCCAGTTTGATTCCAGACTGAGCCAAATGTCGTTGTGTCCTTGAGCTAGATATTTCACCCAAATTGCTCGCAGGTTGTTGCAGTAAATAAGAAATTATTCTTATTCAACTTACCTGGTTTAATAAAGGTAAAATAAAAAAAATCTACATTGTAGAAGTTTGGTAGAAGTGGCCTTCATGGAAGACTTGCAGCCAAAAAGCCATACCTCCGAAGTGGACAAGGGAGTCAACCATGCACAAAAACACAGGAACTGGGGTGCAAAAAGATGGTGAAAGGTGCTCTGGAATGATGTCGAAATGTGAAATATTTGTCCGTAGCAGAAGGCAGTTTTTTCATTAAAGGGCTTGAGAGCAGTACAACAGTTAGTGTCTGTAGGCAACAGTGAAGCATGGTGGATGTTCTTTACAGGTTTGGGGCTGCATTTCTGCAAATGGACTTGGAAATTTGGTCAGAATGGCCTCCTCAATAATGAGAATTACAGGCAGATACCTATCCATCATGCAATACCATCAGGGAGGCATCTGATTGGCCCAAAATGTATTCTGCAGCCTGACAACGATCCCAAACATACAGCAAAGCTCATTAAGAACTATCTTCAGCATTAAAAAAGAACCAGGAGTCCTGGAAGTGATGGTATGGCCCCCTCAGATCCCTGATCTCAACACATTAAGTCTGTCTGGGATTACCAGTATATATCATTGTGATACATACAAAATCGTACGAAATCGTAAAAAAACATTTCCAGAGGCAGAAAAATGTGTGCCTTGAACGTTTACGTATCATAAAAAAGGTCAGTTTACCTTAACCTTAGCCTAACTTTAACCTCACCTTACCCTAACCTTAACAGCATTAACCTAGTATATTATCCCTGAACTAAACTTCCCCAAGTTTCTTTAAATTTTAAACGATTTGTCTATTCTTGGAAGTGTTCCGGTAGAACGAAGATTTAATATGTAACAAAACTCACATTTTGATTGCCCATATCGTAAGTCTGCCTACGTAATGCGGCAAAATTTCCATTACGTATGGTTACCCACGTCTTGCCATGAGTCTGCTTTGGTATACCAGTATGACATAGATATCAGTTTATAATAACAATTAAGCATTTCACGGGTTTGTGGTACATTGCCAAAATACCAGAATTAAGCAATGTGTTTAGGCACTCAGTGATGAGTCGTGCATAACAACAACTCTTGGCAGTACATTGACCTTATATCACATCCCTGTTAAGCTTAATTCTTCGGAAAAACAATACATGATCATGGCACACTACATTGTGTAGGCCAGACACACATCAGAAATGACAAACCATACTACAGTTTACTAAGTAAGCAATAAGTTTTATAGCGTACTTTAGCAGACTTGTATGTTTTTGTGTGGGGTGTCTTTAGGCTTTTTCTGTCCGTCTGGCCTCCTATTTATTTCTTCTACAGCCCTAGGCATTACGTCACAGCACAAAAGTTGCAGTTACCCACCCGGCTGTACTTACTCAGCAAATAGTCACGACGGTACCCTATATCCACACTCATTAGAATACATGCCATTAGATTGCGTGTGCGTGTGCGTGTGTGTGTGTGTATTGAAGATGACGATGGAAATGTGGATGTGATGGTGCGTCATCGTCTGTACTTTCGCCCTTCGATCTTGCAGGAGAGGGTGTCTCTTAGCAACAGTGTAGCCAAATCAGCCTGCCGTTTCAAATGAGTTGCCACAAACAGACGGGCCCACATGAATACCTTCACACACGCACACACGCACGCACGCACGCATGCACACACACACACAAACACACAAACACACACACACACACACTTTATTAGTCAGTGTAACAGCCTTTAATTGGGCTGTGTGGAACGCTATGCCCTGTGATCTCGGGTCCATCTGAAGCAGCAGTACCAGGTTCTAAATGTGGTCTGCTCTTCCACCTCAGATAGTCTGACTCCATTTGCACAGTCGATTGCAGATGATGAAAGCCCAGACAGCAGGAGTTTAGGTTTGAAGAGCGGTGTCTGTTGCCCCTCTTGGTGTTGTTAGCCCTGGGCACTAACCTGTGTGATTAGCAGCTGGATCCGTGTTGACATGAGTGCAGGGTGTTGAGAAAGCCTGAGGGAGGCTGGGCTCTGTAGGGGGGATGCTATCTGGCTGGGACCAGAGCCGTAGCTATAGAGAGTTTGGCTAACTCAAACCATAGGCGCCATATTGGATACCAATCTACAGTGTAAATCTATGGGGCGAATATGCTATCTTGAAATAAATAGCTTATTTTCACTCTAGACAGGCACATACATGTTATTATCAACGTTTATCAATATACAAAAGGCCCTTATGGAAATATTCCAGTGCATATTTACCTTCTATATCGTAATTGGGCCTCTAAAAAATGCTCATTGTAGTGAGTGAACATGTTGCCTAATAAGTCTCTGAGTAGTGTTTACCTTTTTCTCTTCAGTCTCCCGAGTCCTGACCGTTCTTAGTTCATCCATCACCGATGACAGGTTAAACTTACTCGATGGCAAAAATTGTAAATGTAACTAGTGCTGCATTGTAATGTACTGCAGTGTTAGGCTATTATAATTATTATTAACAGACATCGATAAACCTTTCCCATATTGTAGCCTAAAAAACACATTCAGTTTACATACAGCTCCCTCACATTTTGCCTTTCTGGTTCACGGGGGAACTTGTGAATTTTTTTTGCCGCTTCCCGGTCTTTCATTGTGACCAAACACGCAACAGTTGGGTATTTTTGTCAGTGATTTATGTCATTTTTTAAAATAATTAAAAAAAACATCTAGATTTAGATGTGTGGAGCATCTATCTTTTTGTTTGCATCGATCTTTCATTTGTTGTCCATAAGAAATGATTCTTAGTCATCTTGCCTGGTTTAAACTCAATTTAAATAAGCCTACATCATCTGTATTTTGGAATGGCTAGCTCAATAAAAATACTTGTAGTAGTTGTTGTTCTATGGATGTCCCATTTATCTCTATATTTATTATTCATGCGATATCAATCCCTGAGTTCGGGTCTGGTAGCCCGCCAATTTAAGAGTGAATAGTGAATCAACAAAAGTTGGTAGTTCATGCAAAATAACTTCATAAACAATAAGTGCAAAATGCCTTTCTCTACGAGATTTTAAAGACACCCAGTCTTCTTTCTGATAAAAGATGCAATAATAGTTACTGAATCTCCTGTAATATAAAGATTAGCACTATGATAAACAGCATCAAGAGGTTTTAACACAAAAGCAGAGGCATGCATATAGATGATATCTCCATAATCAATGACAGGCAAAAAAGTAGATTCAACAATTTGTTTCTATTGTTTAGTGTCAAACAAGACTTATTCCTATAAAAGAAACCAACTGATCAACATGGATTTTAAAAGGAGAGCCTGTCATCAATCCAGATCCCCAAATATAAGCATGAACACAGCCAATGTATGAATTCATATATAATCACATGTATTCAGACGTGCATTTGAAAAAAAGTATACAGTATACTTGGTTTTGCCTACATTAAGTACCAGTTTCAATTTAACAAAATCATTCTGTATGGATATAAAGGCTGATTGAAGCTCAGTAGGGGCCTGGTCAGCCATAGGGGCAATAGCAGAAACAACACTTTCATCTGCATAGAGGTGTAGTTTTCAGTTATTTATAGCCAAACCAATATTATTCATATATATGGTGGCCTACTTTCAAAGTGTTCAAATGAAATGGGTATGTTCATTATTTGGAGTGTTGTGTATTTTTTATTATTTCATGTCAGACGCTCTCATGATTTCCTTTTTTTAATGTGAACTCTGTATTGCTTAAGCTTTCATCATTGCCTCTCTCAATCCCTCACCTGTATGTTTTTGTAACGCCTCATTTAAGGGCAGAAACTAAAAGAGAAAAACCAATTCCAGTTTTGCAGCACACATTTGTTCCGTTTTGATCTTTTCACAACAACAAGCTGAGCTTCAGACTTTTAACAGAAGGTGCAAGTCCTTATGACACAATAAGCGCAGTCCCCAAGTACAGAGGATATCTGGGAGTGACTTTGCAAAGCTCTGTGAGGTTATGTATTGACCTCAGAAGCAATATATCACTCAGCATACTGGCACACTGATCCCCCTTTAAGCATCACACAAGTACGCACACAAAAACGTAACATATTCTACCTCTTGATAGTTACATAGCTATCTCTTGTTGTTCCTGAAGACCCAGCCAGGTCCTGTGATGACACTGCATGATCCTGGAGTTATATTTGCCTCTTCTATCAGGTATAAATAGACGAGTGCCGTAACAACGCTCCTCCCGTGTCCCTCTGCCTCTGTCTTACTGTTATCTCTCTCTTCCCTCTCGTCTTTATTTATTCCACAACCACTCCCTCTCCTTCACGCTGGCTATACCTTTTGATGTGCTTTGTGCGCTAGCATTGTATGTGTGGGTTGAGTTATTCGGATAATGCGTGGATTTATGGTTAGGGATCGTTACATAAGAAGTAGATGCAGTATGATTTTTTTAGGCTTGGTTGATTCAACTGTTCGTGAAGTCCTTCCAGTGTTAATGAGGAAACTCAAGTTACCACCAAAGAGCGATGAGGGGAGGAATGGCCGACCGGGGCAAACAGGGAACAGGATACAGGGCCTGGATGTTGATGCAACTTGACAGGTGTGAACTCTCACCTAGGCCTGGACGTGTTGGTAGAATTTACAAGGATCAGCTTTTTAAATGGGTACTTTGATGCTACAGACAACAAGGGGTGGTGTTGGTGGTGTGAGGGAGGGACGGAGGACTAACGCTTTCATGTGCAGAAGGAGAGAACGTTAAAGGGTCCAGTTCAGCCAATCAGAAAGTGTGCCCTAACATAACTACGGTCACAGGTAATGCACTATAATGGAAACAAGCACAATTTGTGACCCACACATGTCTTGATGATGAATGGTGCCAACTTGGGAATAGAAATATCTCATTCCAACTGATGGTTCTATGGTGACCATGTGTAGTAATATATATTTGTGGACCTTAGCCTTGAAACATAATTCTGCTCATTTATGCCACACAAGGACCAGCTTGTGAGGGACACAAACAGAAGACAATTGCAGAAGAATGATCTAGTGTGTTCGGCGAGGCAGAGGTCCTTGTTTTACATCAGGATAAAGAGGAATGGTACCCACAAAGCTAGCTGTAACTCATGCGTCCATCTCGGATCTGTCAATCATCCATCAGAACAGCTACTTTGACAGGTGTCAGTTTCTGTTCCACTTTGATTTATTTTATATGACACGTCAGATCTAAATACCTCAATAAGAATATAAATAATATATATATATATATATATATATCAGCCGCGGTCGGTGGATCTTAATTGGGGAGGACGGGCTCGTATTACGCTCAGAACCGGAGTGAATGGAATGTGTGCAAATCAAAAAAACAATTGGTTTTGTTCGTTGCGCACCATTCCATTCACTCCGGTTCCGAGCGTAATAC
>JACXGM010013790.1:0-22687 GCA_016801145.1 Umbra pygmaea | reverse complement strand
CCCCCCCCCCCCCCCCCACTGTGAAGTTCTCCAATTAAACCTCTTTTTTCACTATGAGACCTGTGGATGTTTTGGGTATGACAACTGTTTGGATTTAAAGCAGGCCAATTAAGGGCAATCAAAATCAAAACAGTCAGGTGTTATCCAGGCGCGGCGGCTTCTGGCTTCACTAGTTCTGGCTTGGCCTGGATAGAAGGTGGTGGCACATAGTGTTCATTGAAGAGATAAAGTGCACATAATGTTAATGAAATCTATAATGAATTATGGACTAATAATCAATATGAAATTCTGCTTAACCTAAGAGCCAAAAGAGCAAGGAAAATATGTTATTCTAATGGTATTTTTATGCCATAAGTCATCCATGGTACATCCCTATATTTAAAGGTACACTGTCTGTAAATGTGCTAAGTGAAAATATAACTATTTTCGTTTTCAGTGACCAGATTCCAAAAGCTATAAAACATTTCAAAATATTAAAATAATCTGAAAAAGCTGTTTCGATGGACAGTCATTTCATACACTATGCAGGGCATATTTTGCTATTTAAGCAGGAATTTAAATTAACCTCTTCATGCATGACAACTTGTGCTTCAACAGTATTTATGAATGGGCAAGCACCAGGCCTTATTTAATATAATTTATGCATTTTAGGCCATGTTTTATTTTGCATTACAAAGCACAGTATAACGTTGAGAATCATAATCCAAAAGCATAGATTTTTTCTTTTAAATATCAAGAAATAGAGTTTTTGCAGCATTTATAAGCTGGTCAGCTGGAAACTACACAAAACCCCTTTAAAACATGGTTAGTGAAAAAACTGCACAACAGTCCTGAAATGAAAAGGCACATTAATAAGAAGATATATACCAGGAACTTGTCTGGATCAGCCCCTCCAGCCTGGCCCACAAACACACCGGCTCCGGTCTCCAGCTCCATCTCATCTGGCGACCTCTCGAAGCGCACCACCTGTGGCTGGTCATCGCAGTTTATGTAGAAGGTGACCTTGTCGTCCAGCACCGAGATGGAAAAGCGGTTCCACTGGTCGGCCATACTTTGAACAGTAAAGGTTGCGGCCACGTACGACTCTTGCGAGCCTGGTTCTGTGTAGTAGAAGATGACGTCCTGCTTGCCGGCCTTGACGGGCGACAGCTTCACGGCCACATACATCATCTGCTGTAAGGGGTCAGTGACTGAGAAGATAATGCCACCCTTGGTAGACTGGGGCTTCAGGTTGAAGAGGAGGGAGAAGTCCCGATAGAAGGGGCTGGGAAGGTGGGCCCGTGCCAGCTGGCCTGTGTTGGCGTCAGGACCGAACACGTAGCCGGGGGTGTTGTCCGGACCATCGATCATGGTGATCTCATCAGGCGGAGGGTCCCCAATCAGCTGCAGGAGCGAGACGCCACTCTCATCTACAGGGAAGAAACAGGAAGTAAGTACATAGGACAGGAAATGGAAATGACGTAGTGGCAATCATGATAGTAAAGGGTTAGAAGTTAAAGAACTTTTGGGGTTCTATAATGTAAGATTAGGTCTGTGGGGAAAATCTGAAACAACACTTTTGTAGTAGTTTTGTGAGTTATTTGGAAAGGAAGCGGACAGTAATGTTTTTATCCACATTATTACAGGGTAAGGCCATTTAAGTTCAGTCTTATTTTGACAGCTTTTGAATATAATGAAACCTTTACATATTTTGTCCATATGTAGCAATATGTTTAAAAAAATATGTGAACTTTAAAATAACTTTATCTGATGAATATGTCATTGTCACTTGAACATATTTACTAATATGACGATATATCAACTAGTCATTGCCTAACATTTGTAAACATAAACAAATTATCAATAATTGTGATTTGGACCTAAACACTGCTATAACTTTGAGATAAATAAACATGTTAATCAACTGAAAATGAACATTTAAATCAGACATTGGGGAAACATTACAACAGCATCCAGTGAGGGGCAGTTCTCTAGGCAAGAATTCCTTGTTGATTCTTGTCAGAGGTCAGGGGAGAATGGCCAGACTAGTGCGAGCTGATAGAAAGGCAACAGTAACTCAAATAACCACTCGTTACAACTAAGGTTTTTAGAATAGCATCTCTGAATGCACAACACATTGAGCCTTGAAGCAGAGGGGCTACAGCAGCAGAAGACCAGACAGAGCGCCATGCCTGTCAGCTAAAAACAGGAACCTGAGGCTACAATTTGCACGGGCCCACCAAAATTGGACAACAGACGTTTAAAAATGTTGCCTGGCCTGATGAGTCACTGCAACATTCTGATGGTAGGGTCAGAATTTGGCATAAACAACATAAAAGTGTGGATCCACCCTGCCTTGTATCAAAGGTTCAGGCTAATGGTGGTGGTGTACTGGTGTGAGGGATTTATTTCTTGGCACACTTTGGGCCCCTCAACTGAGCATTGTTTACATGCCACAGCCTACCTGAGTATTGTTCCTGACCATGTCCATCCCTTTATGACCAGTGTACCCATCTTCTAATGACTACTTACAGCAGGATAATGTCACAAAGCTCACATCATCTCAAACAGGTTTCTTGAACATGATAATGAGTTCACTGTACTCAAATGGCCTCCACAGTTACCTGATCTCAATCCAATCAAGCATTTGGAATGTGGAGGAACGGTAGATTTGCAACAAATCTGCAGAAACTGCTTGATTCAATAATGTCAATATGGACCAAAATCTCTAAGGAATGTTTCCAGCACCTTGAATGTAAGGCCATAAACTCAGTGCCACAACATGATTTTGAATGAAAATGGTGCATATTTAGCAAATTTAGGCTGATTGGTTTTTCACAGTCACTTTTCATATAGAAAAGGTTAGCTGTAAAAAAAAGGATTGTGTCATTATGTTTCATTTCTACATTAAGTTAAAATTATTGAAGAGTGGCTCGAAGTGTTTTTTTTTCCTGCTCAAAATGAAATGAAATTAAATGACGGTGGCCGGATTGAGTTAACTAATGCTGGGGTTTGCATTACAATTTAGACCTGTTTAATAATCTCACCAAAAACCTAAGACTAAACCGGATGTCCTAGATGTAAAAGAGTGCCATGTTATGTTGCACTGTTACTCTAGAGAAGGATACATTTACAATTAAATAAATACATGAAAATGCCTAACACACAAATGCAACCTTTAAATTTGATAACATTCAGCTGAGTTTCCAAATATCTGTGCTGCCTCTTCAGTCACCCCCGGTGACACTGGAATGGGATCAGTGCATAAGAATGGGGGACGTTGAAATAAACAGAAGACAACCACACGCTACACATTCTCTGGATAAAAACACTAAAACTGTACTCAATGATTTATTTCATCAACCAATCAAAAATCTACAAGAACATATGTTATTGTCACCATAGTATATTTCAATTAAAAGTAAAGGAACTTTGAATGACGATTAGTCTAACGTAAAGTGCCCCCATCCTCTGACAGTTTGACCACCTTAAAAGTACTGCTTAACAGCGTCAGCTTTTCTTCCTTTGCAAAACACCTTCCGATTTTTGAAAAACAAGTGAAATCAGTCATCAGTAGACAAGGTTCAAAGTCTTCCGGTTGAGCTATGTGAAGTGTAGGCCATTACAGCCTGCAGGTGGTTAGACTGATAGGCAACATATATGATGTAGCCAGCATAAACTGACGCCTGGAGTCCTGTTGCAGATTTTTGAGAAAAAAAAATTAAAGAGAACAGAAAATGAGACAAAATGACGTGGTATGTGTAGGGCTTCCAAAATATGCATTAAACAAATAAATTACATTGGGTTTCCTCAAAATTCTACAAACAATACCCCGTAATGACAATGCGAAAGAAGTGTGTTTGAAATCTTAGCAAAATAAAAAAACACAACATTTGGAAAAAGTGAAGCGCTTTGAATACTTTCCAGATGCACTGGAGGACCTCAAGATATTTTTTTCAACACGTTTCAAATAAAATAAGTATTTTCTATTATTGTAGGTAGGGTAGGCTACAATCAAATGTGTGTCAAGTCACGTGGGACAATACTGCAGGACAATACTGCAGGACAAGTAACAATGGCTAGCTAGTTACTGTAGGTAGTTGACTGACAGTTGCAGGGAAGCGGAGAAATACAAGAATGCTAAAGCATCCCAAAACAACTGTTTAGCAGTGAGTGAATGTTCCTTCAAATTTTTGATAATTTTACCAGAACTGTCATTTATGCTTTGCATAAAAGTTAAGATATTTTAGCTTGCCGGCCTAATCCATCAAACGGCATTCCAGATTTAGCCTATAAAAGCGTAACTATGTATGGGGAAATCATTATGGAAAGGAATTCCAAAGGCAATGTTAATCTGTGAAAAGCAGTGTGACAAAAAGTGGCCAGTACAGATAATGTAGACTAAAAATTAGGCTTAATGTAGCCAACACAAACCACTACTTTTAATAAACTTCAAACTGCCAGTATGAAAACCCGATTAAGGTATCTAATTAGTGTTATTAAAATTGAAGGCACCGAAAAAAAAGATGTAATCAAGAAATGTGAAAAAACATATTAATTAAGCCCAAATTTGAAAATAAAAACATTTTACTCATTATTAGAAATCATCAGATTTAAAAAATAAATAATTAAATAAATAAAAAGTGGGTCTAGTTATGTTCCTTTAAACCTGTAGACATGGTGTTTGCATAACAATGCTGTACATTTAAATCTTAAAATTGGGCATATAGTACATTGGATTGGCATTTATTTCTGGATTTGAGGGTCACACTCAGTAGCTGTGGGCCAATAAACGTTGTCTCCCTTAAAAGTCGGCCTTTACGAAGCACCCAATTCAAAGTGAGAATAAGGGGCACATGGTGGGCAAGCCTGTGCTTGCAGGTTGACATATTGACCCATGCACTCTCTAGTTCCCAATGTTTTCTCAGTATGGTGAGTGTGCTAGCAACTGGAGGACTGCTGGCATTAGAATCCTAATCAAAATAATTAGTGGATGTGCCCCTGAGCAAAGTGGTACATAGCTGAAAGGGTGTGGCAATGTGGAAGACCTGGTGCCCCAATTAATCTCTTAGAGTGTTAGGAATAAAAACATACAAAAGGGTTTGTGCCCTGTAACAATGGGCTGTAAATAATTTCCTGTTTCTTTAACGGAAAGTGAAAACCTTGGTTCTCTACAAGCCATATGGAAAAACTGACTAAGGGCAGCCGAGGAAAACCGATTTTCTAGCAGATTCCTTCGAAAGAACATTCATGAGTTGGGATGAGTCAGACTGTAAGACACATCCCCCAATCAAAGACAAGTCTCTTCCCTCAGTCGGAACACATTTCGTTTTTTGTCTGGAGGGAACACTTGGTCATATCCACACCTTCTTCTATGATGCGGTCATCTGATCTTTTGATGGGTCTAGCCAGCCCTACGGCACATGTCTTCTTCCTGGTATCCTTTGGAGACTAATCTTACGCTCCCACAGCATTATGACTTTTCCGGACACAAACCCCCTCATTACAGAACAATGTACCTATTATGCTGAACAGATGTGAAGTCCATAATCTAGTTTTACCTACAGACATGCACCAACAATATCCTATCCTAAAATGAACTTTGTTGCTCAGGACACTCATAAGCTGGCGAACGTCAACATGAATTACTATTAAAAAACCTAGAACTAATCATCATAACTTCAACTTCAAACATTGGCGTTACAAACTGTGTCTGTAATGGCGACTCACCACCAGCTCCCACTAACAGCCCAAACTTGAAGCTAAAGGAATGTCTTTAGTAACGTTGGTGAATGCACCGGTGTTGTGTCATCCAAAGGGCAGAGAATCATTTGAAATGTTCGAAACACATTGGTCTGTGTTCCAGGGTTCAGAATTAGCATTTTAACTAGGATCTCCATTCAACTGAACAAAATAAGCTTTTGTCATCCCCTGACAGTTTAACAAGGTTTGATTTGGGCCAAACAGGCAGAAAAAAGACGGCTTCTGAAAAGGTCCTGCTTTGGTTTATGGTCCTAGTTTGTCCTATCATGACTGCTACATCTACTGAACGTGAGCCAGAAAGCTGCACACATTAGTTTTCCCACCACTTAAAACATTTTATTCTGAGATTTAGAATGTGTACTATAAGTGTTTATAAGTGTTTAGCTTTAGGACATTGTGTATCCTAATAGATAAAAAGCTGGCTGTGGAAACATGCCCGTTGTGTATATCTATCAAGGTTATTTCTGGGAAAATCCCAGGGCCCCTGAAGAGATGGAACCATGTGCCTGGTGGCCTATTAGCTTCAAAACTAGTCATGGGAAAATGGAAACATCTGGACGATTGTGGTCTGGCATTTTTGGTGACTTTGTCACCAATCATAACATACCACAGGGGTTCTGAATACCTAAACAAAGCATTTTTTTACATTGTTAAAAGCTGTTACATGGTCTAAGCCTTTCCTCATTGGGGAAAAGTCAGTGGTGAACACAGAGTAATACGTAAGCTCTCCAGTCATTCATTGTGCTGTACAGTGCATCCGGAAAGTATTCACAGCGCTTCACTTATTCCACATTTTGTTGTTACACCCTTGTTCCGAAATGGATGAGATTCATTATTTCCCTCAAAATTCTACAAACAATACCCTATAATGAGAATTATGGTTTTATTCAATAATTTCTGGATGCACTGTATGTTTGAATTGAAAGTAAAGCCTTTGTATATTAGACACTACTATGTTTTTAGAATTTGTATTCTGTTTTCTCTACCTATGCTTAATCTGTGCTATTTAGTGTCAATAAAAAAGTACCTTGTGTTATTAGGTCAATTGGATGTCAAATATTGATTTATCTCACCATAACACTTCTTGTGCCAGGCAAAATTGGCACTCAACGACTGAAATGAGCGATCAGATTAGGGTTTATTCAGATTATTTAATACAGTGACTGTTAACATTATCTGAATATGTTTCAGTTACTATACAGTATGAATATGATGAGACAGGCCATAGCAATCAAGATTATACAAAAAAAAGAAATGCACTAAAAATGAAAATCAATTCCTATGGTTAGACAATCCACACACAACCCCTCCTAAAAAACAATGGCAAGAACTATGTTCATAAAGATAGAGAGAGTCTCCGCACACTCAAAATCAATGCCAAGCATGATATTTTATTTGAGCTTTCGGTGGTTCGACATTCGTTCGAAAAAATTGTATATACACTTTTTTCTGACGAAGATTGATTTTTAGTGTGCGGAAACTCTCTATCATTAGTAATATACCTATCACTTGCACCTCAACTAAGCGGCAGGTGTGCAACCTCTTTCTTCATCTAAGAACTATGTTCATGTCACAACATCTCAGGGACTTTATATGAATGTTGTTGCATTGGAGTGATTTACGCATTAATGGACTATTTTGGGTTAATATTTAAATGTATTTTGTGTTGATTTATGGGTCTGGCACACCACCTTCTGGACTCTATGTTATGCCTTGGTTAGAGTCTGATTACGCACAAGCAATAGTTGATTATAAGTGACTAGGTTCGCACGCCGGTGGGTGGTTAGTAATCAAGTAGACTATAAGACATTCAGTGTTCCAGAAGGCTCATTGTGCGCTTATTTTCCCCTGTTGGTGTGTCAAGACCTATGAGTACTCATCCTCGCACACTGAAAAAAGTGTAACCTTACAAAATTACTTCAACTGGTTACAAGCTACAGAATTAGGTGGTCTCACCTCAAAAAAACCTATTGAATATTGATCAATGTGTTATTTTGAGTTGAAACAACCTAATTCTGTAGCTTGTAACCAGTTCAAGTAATTTTGTAAGGTTAATCCAATTAATCACTTTTTTCAGTGCACGGCACAGTGTGGTGCCCTGAGTCTTCATTCTGTGGAGGTTTAAACCTAATTACATTCAGAGACTGACTATCCATGTTGCGGTACATGAAGGTGTAGTGAGTTATAATCCTGAGAAGGTTAAATCTTGTATATGATATAAATGTACTCAGTCCGTGGTGTACTATGTTAATGTACAGTTGAGTGTTTGTCTTGTAACAATTAGATTTATTGTTTTGCCTGGGCATCACTGTTGCTCTATTAGTTTAGTGGTCTAAGTTCGACCTAGTGTTTAAAATTTTCTTAAAGTGGTCTAAAATAAAACAGAGAACACCATCCGCTGCATTTGGTCTCCCTTCCTTCAACCTACACCAAATCTTTAACAGTTTACATCATCACAAGTGCGATGACCGCTCAACTCTATTTTTGGACAAAAAATACAGTATTTACTTTTGGATCCTCAGATTGGATCCTCAGAATTTTTGCCAATATAAACTCAACACACAATCCTTGATAGTCCAATAGCAACCTGTCAGGCAAAACTATACAGTACTCAAACTACATTTCAATTAAGCCTCAGATCAGGATTGACATAATACTAAAGTCACCATTAAGACAAGAGAGAAAACACTACAGGACCTCCAGCTGTGCAGAGTGCAGGTAATGTTATACTGTTCAAGTACCTTGTCCTCTATTGAGCAAAGCCAAATCAGAAACACATTGATGAATTGTGCATGATGCATTCATTAATGATGGGCTACAGAATAGTTGGAATTTCTAACATGATTTAATCAGGACATTCTATCTGCTAGAGGAGAAATGGTAACTTACATGACTGTAATAATCCATGTGGAATGCAGAAAAAGGTGAGACAAGTGCCAAGTAGAACTCTGACGACCAGGACATACAACAAACTTTACACCACAGGGTGAGCATCCGGTGTGTCAAATTGACACAAATGAGGAAGTGCCTTAGACCAGCATTCTATCTGAATTCCAGCTGGGGGCAAAACGTCTGGTTGCAAAAGAGCTCGGATTCCCTAATAGTCTATGAGAATGAGAGACATAATATACTTGGTTAATTATCTCAGTAAACATTTTCATAATTAATATATTGTCTCAATCTTTAGATTTAAGCCTTCTGCAATTTATTCATGATGTTCATTTTTTTATTATGGTCTCGTTGATTATAAAATCGGCAATAAAGCAAAGGGGCATTAAGGGCGTGGTTCTGGCGTTCGGTTGTACGACAAGACACTCAAATGAGTTGTCATTTCACTTTT
Organism: Umbra pygmaea; assembly: GCA_016801145.1. Lineage (NCBI taxonomy): Eukaryota > Metazoa > Chordata > Actinopteri > Esociformes > Umbridae > Umbra > Umbra pygmaea. The sequence goes on along the minus strand of JACXGM010013790.1, from coordinate 13,605 downwards.
TTTCCGGTAAGTAACGTTACATTTTGTTTTACATTATGTTTTAATATGTTTTTGTTAGCATCCCAATTAATATCTATTAGCTAGCTAGATTACTCCTCACTCTCGTCTAAATTCGTCACATCTGCAACCTAGATGTCTGCGCCTGTAACGGCAAATTCGATGACCCAAATCAGATCTTAACAAACCAATGGGTGACATCACACCTTGCTCCATCCAGTAATAGACAATCTATGCTTTACACACAAAAAATTAACAGCACCTACACAATACTCAAACTGGACTTAAATACATTACTATTTTGGACACCAATTGTAAACAGCTTGAGATGATTGGTAGTGATCTATTGGACAGACAGGATCAAGGTATGGAGTTGTGCGTAAAAGTCTGGGAAAAAGAATCAGCTGACACAAAACATGGAATGGACTCAGCCTGCTACGGCATCGGACCAATAGTGGTTCAATAGTGCTTTAACTACTATTCAAGAGGGCAGGGTTGTAAAAAGGACAAAGTAAAATTACTTGGCTGAATTAAAAGTTTTTGGAAACATTCCAATTAAAAATTATATGACCAGATAATGAGAGTTCATAAATAACTACAGTATAATGAGAGTTCATATTCTTTTTTACTCTCTATTAATTTCTTGGATCAATAATTAGTAATGAACTCCCTTCACCTGCTCATTTTGTTCTTAATTAGAAACTTCCCAAAATGTTTGACCTCAGATAAGTACTTTTAAAGTAATAGGAATTGCCAAGCAATATGACATTTGGTTTTGATATATGATATGCATTGCAATGCTGGAATTCATTTGTATGAATGTAGTCAATTCAGATGAATTTCAAATTAAAAAGTGACATTAGAAACAATGTCCCAGTCTTTTTTAATTACATTCTTGGATTTAACCCCAATTGACCTTCTTCAATCAACCCTAACAACCCTATTATCTGTGATTGCTTATCTTTCAAAGGGAAGCTAGTGACCATGACTAAACCAGGATGCATGACTAAAAGGGCTAATGAGTAAAACAAAATAGCTTTCATGTCCCTGGGTGTTCCCAGGTGTTAAAGTGATACTACCCACAATCTGTTCCAGTCTCTGCAAAAGGTAATAGAAGTACAGTGGTGCTTGAAAGTTTGTGAACCCTTTAGAATTGTCATACAATAGTACTGAAAGTAGATAAAAAAGAACTCAAACAAATGAGACAAAACTATTATATAGTTGCAATCAAAATTATTCAACCCCATTGCAAATCAGGTTTATTGTCAACATCTCCAGATTTTTTGCTGTTTGCAATGAACAAATCAAACAACAGCAATTGAAATAGCTCAACACAATGAATGGATCAAGTGGTTTCAACAGATCCAACTGAAAATGCAACTCATAATGTCTTCACCAGTCTCAATATGATTCAACCCCCTGAATAGAATCCCTTTACAACAGCACAAATATAAGGAACCGGTGTTGTCTTAAGCACATCTGATCAGCAGTGGGCCGAGCAGTGACATTTGGATATGCACTGGCATTTTGCCAGCAACACAAAAAATGCCTTCACAGGTCCGGTACAAGGAGAAATCCTCAAAATAAAAGCCCATCACATGCAATTATTTCATGAACCCTACATGGTAGCAACTACTGTCTGGTACCGTTAGAAAGAGGAGATCCAGTTGCAAATAATAAGTGGTAGATTGTCTATGTGGGTTCATTAGAGCCGGAGATATTGCACTTCATAATTTTTTGACTGTCTTTGTTTTACTAAAAACCTTACAATACAGACTGGAAATAGGAAGTGAAAATGACAAGCGAACATCTCTGCAATGATGTAGGACATCATCCTGCACAAGACCAACAATTTCTAGAAGGGCTCTATGGTTGGGTTTTAACAAACGTATAGAAAAATAGGGAGGAAAAAAAAAGTCTAAAACTTTCATGTGCGATATCTCCGGCTTATTATTTGCAGCCGAATCTGTTCTTTCCAACGGTATCAACCATTAGTTGCTAGCATGTAGACAATTGCATTTGACAGGCTATTTTGAGTTTTTTTCCTTATGCGGGGCCTGTGAAGGCATTTTTAGTGTTGCATTCCACCAGTGCAGACCCAAATGTCACTGCATGGCCCAATGCTGCCCTTGATGCAAATAATCAATGGCTTCATTAGTTGCACCAGGTGTGCTTGAGCTAGAACACATGAAATACCTGAACTGGCTAGGGATTTGTTGAGTCTCATTTGACTGCGTGTGAGAAACATGGCTAAGTTAAAATAATTGTCAAAAAAGTTAAGAGACAAGATCATCGCCCTTCACAAACAAGGAACAGGACACAAAGATAGTGAAGGCACTAAATGTTCCCAGAGACACCATTGGAAGCATAGTTAGAAAGTTCAAAGATTAAAGAATGGTGGTTACACTACCTGAATGGGGTAGAAAAAGGAAGCTAACAACGGCTGCAACCAGATTTTTAAGACGGCATGTTGTGCACCAGGGGTGTCATCTGCAGGTGCAATACATTTTTATGTAGTTTTAATCAATTTAAAAATAAAACTAAAAACACATTAACTCATTAATTTAAATCAATTAGATTTTTTTCAGTCATTTCTTTGGCAAACATGCATCACGTATGATAATTCACTACATAAATTGATTGGTGGCCTAGAACCTGGAGGAGGCTGCTCCTGCTCTAAATACTGTCGTTACGCATAGTGACAGACCTTCTGTGGTTCATTTTGACAGGAATGATATAACAAAAGCTTCTTATGATGTGAATTTTTGTTTAAATTATGACAGAATATTTACTTGACTTATTTAAAAATTAAAGCTTAATTTACAATGATTACTCTTTCATTAGTCCGTAATCCATGTATCAAGGTAATGTTATTAGCTTGTTATCTAATATTAGCTAATGTTAGCTAACTTTAGGTCTGACCTACTTGACGTAAAGAAACTCCACAGGCTGTGAGAGTGTAGGCTAGATGGGACAGAAATTATCTCATGACAAAACAATCAAATCAAAGTAGCCATAGATGATTATATGTCTGTTAAGAAACTAGGGCGCAATATTGGCCAGAAATTCCCCTGTGAGAAACCCTCCAGAGACTACAAATTACCTGAAGCAAAACTTGAGGTTTCAGTGAGCACATTAAGGTGCATACTAAACACAGAAGGTTTGAGCTTATGCTGAATAGAACACTGCCCACACTCAAGCATGGTGGTGGCTTTGTGATGCTCTAGGGCTGCTTTGCATCATCTGGCACAGGAAACCTGCAGCGTTTGAAAGGCAAGATGAATTCATTAAAACATCAGGAAAGCCTAGTGGAAAACATGCCGTCTGTGAGGAAGCTGAAGCTTGGGGGTCATTGGACCTTTCAACAGGACAATGATGCCAAGCATACTTCAAATTCCACCAAGGCTTGGATTCAGAAGTCCTGGACGTTTCTACAGTGGCCATTACATTCACCTGACTTGAACTCCAACAAAAATCTCTGGTGGGCAGTTGCACCATACAAACCCAAGAATATTACCTGAACCTGGAGAAGCAGGTTTATGGCTATACATCGCATTTGCAGCAGGTCATAACAGCAAAGGGGTGCTCTACTAAGTAGAAAAAATGCTTGCCATGAAGGAGTTGAATAATTTTGAGACAATATCAGTTAGATATGGGGAAACCACTAGAAGCATTCCTTGACTTGAGCTATTTCAATTGCATTTGTTTGATTTGTTCATTGCAAACAGCTGAACGTCTATACATCTTGACAATATACTCAATTTGCAATGGGGGTTGAATAATAATAATAATATAATAATAATTCAAATAAAAATAATAACTTTGCAACTGTATATGAAGTGTACAATGGCATGAACAAAGGAGATTTCTGAGGTTACAATCCACAGGCAGACAGATTGTGTACAAATGGAGGACATTAAAGTCCATTGTTAACCTCCCAAACAGCAAGGTGTGTTATAGTCTGAGAGGTCACAAAGGAGCCCAGGGTAACTTCTACGCAACTTCAGGCCTCTCACAATGGCTAATGTCAATGTTTATGAGTCCACCATCAGGAGTGCACTGAACTACAATTGTGTGCATGGCAGGGTTGCAAATAGAAAGCCACCTCTCCAAAAAGAGCCAAGACCACATCGACAAGCCAGAAAGTCAATGGAAAAATGTTTTGTGGACGGATGAAACCAAAATCTAACTTTTCGTTTGAAATGACATGCCTTGTTTGGCGAAAGGAAAACAGTGCATTCCAGCATAAGACCCTTTCTTCATCTTTGAAACATATTGGTGGTAGTATCATGGTTTGGGCCTGTTTTGGTGCATCTGGGCCAGGCCTGCTTGCCATCATTGTTGGAACAATGAACTCTGAATTATACCACGAAATTCTAAAGGAAAATGTCAGAACATCTGTCAGTGAACTGACTCTCAAGAGAATGAAAGTCATGCAGCAAGACAATGACCCTAAGCATACAACTTTTACCAAAGAATGGTTAAAGAACAATAAAGTAAATGTTTTGTAATGGCCAAGTCAAAGTCCTGACCTTAATCCAATTTACATTTTGTGGAAGGACCTAAAGTAAGCAGTTCATGTGAGGAAACCCGCCAACATCCAAGAGTTGAAGCGGTTCTGTATGGGCTAAACTTCTTCCAAGCTGATGTGCAGGACTGATCAACAGTTACCGGAGATTAGTTGTAGTTATTGCTGCACCAGGGGGTCACACCAGATACTGAAAGCAAAGGTTCACATACTCTTGCTACTCACAGATATGTAATAATGAATCATTACTCTCAATGAATAAATATTAAACCAAATATAATATTTTTCTCTCATTTCTGTAATGGGGTTCTTTATCTACTTTTAGGAGTTGCAAACATTTGTTTTTAGGTCATATTTATGCAGAAATATAGGACATTCTAAATGGTTCATAAACTTTCAAGCACCACTGTACACTGTTCCCATAGGCTATGACCTTCCCCCACATCTGTCCATATAGAAAGTGCTTTTCGGGGCCCTGACAAAGGCGACTTGACAACCCCCTGTGAGCACACCAAGCAACAACCAAAATTCCATCTCAGAATTATGAAGGGAGGTGATGAGAGATTTTTCCATAGGCGGTCCATCACCATTTAAAAGACAAGCGGGGGCTTGAGAGGCTACAGCGAGGTAGAAAGTTCCTGTCTCCCACACGCTAAGGCTACAGAAACTATAGACAAGTGGCTGATTTAGTACCCACTTCGAAGCACACACTAACTATGCATTTAGCACTGAGGGAAAAAGAGAGTGTTTGTGGATGGGAAAAAGTTTTTCAACAATCTACCCTGGGCTAATAAACCATGAAACATGCCAATTCTGCCTTCATGGTTCCTTTTTACAGGTTTACACATTAACTCAACGATTCCACTGGGACCTGCATTGAATTGAAAGCTTCAACTGTTTTTAATTGAATCTACCAGAATTCAAATAACATAAAAAACAACAACATTATTACAAAAATAAATCATGCGAGTGTGAATTTTTAGAGCAGTTATTTTGCATTCTCACCATTTCAGCAACTTCCCAGGAAGTGAGTAACCTGATAAGAAAGACTGTCTTATGTTACACCCAAAACCCATTTGTTTTGAGGCAGGTGATATACTTCAACCATCAATCCATACCTGTGGTGTCTAAAGGGAGGGAACAGTGTGTGGTTGAGTGTTACCAGATGGCTGTTGAGTGGGATGAGGGTTCTGTCTCGGCGAACACGATAGGCTGTATAGAATAGCTACAGAGCTGTAGCTTCAGGCAGCTCTATCAGAGAACACCAATCACTAATGCCCCCGCCTCACCACAGCATTTACAAAGCAGCAATAAAACCTGTGCCCTCAAGGACTTATTTTATAACATAATTGCAGAGTATGTCTTGTCCTGCTGTCTTTACAAACTAAAGTTATTTTCTTTACTGTAGTTGTCACATACGTATGCCGAATGTGTTTGGGAATCTCATCAGTTTTTCCTACAATACGGCGACTCACTCAGTGTTGAACCATTGACATCTAGTCCACTAAAGCCTGTCAGTAGAGAAAGCTGTTAGAGATAGCAGTGATATAAAAAGACAGTGTTAAAGCATGTTGATATGAACATGAGCACTTACTGAAACCCTAAATACACCTCACTAATCAGGGGAAAAATATATCCCTCCCCACAACCAACATGTACAACTTTGGGGAACAGTTGGTACCTACTGCAGGAAGAACACATACAGTAGTTCTTGTAAACTGTGGAATGCCTTACCCCTAAACAGTCACATTGCTGCTCTATGCAAGGCAAACAACGTGTCTCTTATAAGTTTTTTTTATAATTTAATTTAACCACACCACCTCCTCTCATTAACAAATGTTGTCACATTTTACATTTTTTCTTTTATTGAAAAGGAGCCAGACAACAAAAATGTTCCCAGTATAAAAAGCACCAATTCAACATGCAAAGACATAACCATATGCGTTTCCACAGTCCTACCTGGCAAAGACAAGAAACTGGCAAACTGGAGCTCAACATGTGGTTTAGAGATTTTGCTAAGACATGTTTGGGAAAAAAGTGAATCCTGAGAGCACCCCTACCACTGTACCATAATAACAAGGTAAGCAGGTACAAGATAATTAGGAAATAGGAGTCTGAAGGAGTGGTCAGTGATGGTCAGTAAAGCAGACTAACTAAAAATAGTGAGCCTCTATTTCACACATGGCATAGCCTAATTATTTCTTAAATCTAAGTCAAATAGCAATTTTACATGTGGCCAGTGGAAACCAAAAAATCCAATGTTCATTTACTTGGAAGACTTAACAAGCATTGTAGCTACAATCCATTTCCTCTACAGGTACCAATTATCTATCCTTATCATGCTTAAGGCCATTGAACAACATGCAACTAGTCTGGTGTCAATAATATGTTGAAACATTAACCATGTCATCTGTCATGTCAATACAATCACATACAAGGTTGGGCCAGTGTGTCCAAACATATAATGATGGGGAAAAAACACATCCAATGTGCTCAATATGACATGACAGCATAATATGTCAACAAAGAGACAGCAAAATGTAGACCAAAACTTTAACAACAAAGGCATACAAGCTCAATATTTTTCCCACCAAATGATCATTCATGAATACTGTTCATGAAAAGCCCTATAATATCCATACTGCAATGGTTTAACTGAGAATGCACACTTGTGACAACTTGCTACACGTTTTCTAATAATATTAAACTGCTCAAAGAATAGTCCCTTTTTTCAGTTTTGGAGGAACAAATCGTAAAACCTAGAAAACAAATTGCAACATGAATACATGTGAAAATCTAAAATGATGTATTGTAACTACTTTAAACACTCTCTAAACATTATACTGATCATGCCCGTCTGGCAATGTATTTATCCTGCACCTTTACTCATTTCCATTATGCCAAATGACCTTAAAGAAATCTATAACTTTCAAGAAAGGCAGAGTATTTTGATTGGTTTAGCACAATGTGGTTAGCTGAAACTGTGTGTGTCTTTCAATTTCTCATATATTTTAGTTAATCAGTTACACCAAAAATACAATAACGACATGCACCAGTTTCAGGTGTAAAGGAAAGTGTCATGCTTGTTAAGAATATGCCAAAGCCCTGAGGGTCAAATGGAAAAACATTGATTAGTTCCCTCCACCTTCATGCACTTAAAAACACATATCTGTGTTGGGATGATCACACCCTCCAAAAACACAAACTTATAAGAACTAGAGCGAGACATTAAGTGGTGACAAAATTGACAAAAATGGGGAGTGTTGGGATTTGGGGTACTTGCTGGTTAAAAATGGATTTCCATAATGGGGCTCCAGTTGAAACCAGGGATTACCTTTCTGGTTACTAATTGACAAGCAGTGATACCCATCGTCGTCATCGGGCAGAGAGTGGCACTGAACGGGGAGGTGGCCCTTGTCGAGAACTGTCCAGCAGCTGTCCCTGAGGACCTCACAGAAGCTACGGCAGGGCCGAAGTGGTGGCAGGCCCTGGGGGCTGTCACCACACACGGGCACCAGCAGCAGGCAGAAAAACCACTCCAAGCTATGGTGGCAGCGTGACCGCAAAAGCCACGCCCACTCGCCCAGAACAGCCTGGACTTCCTCCACGCTGCTGTGATTGAGAAAGTTGGGCACTGCGAAGCTGTCGCCACCCATGGATTTGCAGAAAGGCAAACGGGAATCGATGGGCAAGCAACGTGTAGATTCTGGGGCCAGCTCACTAGTGGCTACTAAAAAAGGGTAGCTGTTGAAAGGGGTTAGTATGTCACCTGAGACGGTGTATTCACTAGAATACTCTGTCAAGTTAGAATTACTGGCATTCCTACTAGAGCCATTGTTAATTGTTTTATTGCTACTGTTGCTGTTGGGGGTGGTCTTAAGAGAGATATTATCTTTTGGAATGACCTCATCAATAAGGTAACCCATAGCATGGTCATGCGCTGTAGAATTGTACTTATCTAAAGCCCATTCTTTAAGGTCCACTTGGGTAATTCCTTGTACCATATGTCCTGACCCTGCAATAATATTTTCTGTTGGACCTGTGGGCTCTGAGGGTCTAAATCTTTCCTCTTGGCTCTTCAATCTAGAGACTACTGATTCCATTCTGGATTCAATGCTAGACCGAGCTCCAGATACATCTTGAAACTGAGAACCAGTTTCAGGTTTGGATCTGGATTCCAATCCAGATTGGAATTTACACCCTGCTCTGATTTTTGATCCAAGTGTGATTTCAGGCCCAGATCTGACTTCTGATCTAGCTCGGGTTTTAAACTCACCAGAGTCAAAGTCAGAAACTAAATCAGATTTTAATTTTGACCCAGAACCAAATTCAGAGCCAGATTGAAATTCAGACCCAGGTCCAAATCCAGACCCGCTCCCAATCTCTGACCGCCCAAGGAGACCGGATGTAGGCTCCATACCATTTGCTGCAGATATGCCATTACCAGGTCTGCTTCCCCGTGGTGTGGGCAAGCCGGTGCCCTTTACCATTGGCTGCTCACTTCTGGCTCGTAAGCTAACAGTTGTCGGGATGGGGGGCTCCGAAGCATTCACATTCTGGTCCCAAGTATCCATAATAGTACGTATCCCGCTGGCTACACCAGTGTTCTTGGCACCCCCTTCTCCGATGTCTCCTGGTATTGATGATTCACCGCCAACCACAGGGTCCCCAGATCCCTCATTGTCCAGAGTCGGGGCCTTAGTGGTACCCAACGTACCAACCCAAGAAAAGCCCCAAAAAGCCTCACAATGGCCCACCAAGACCAACAGAAATAAAGAGACACAGAGCTGTAAGCCAATCTTGCCATCCATCCTGGTGCTGCACACTCCCCCAGTTACGTTGATCAGGCTCACAGAGAGAACAATGTCATGCCCACTGCCTCTAATTCACTCCACAAGCATCGCTGTCCACCAGAACACTGCAGAGTAGCCCCACACCGGGGCCAGCGGGGAGAAAGTGAAGAGGAGTGCCTTAATCCACAGGTGGGGGTGGGGGCAGAAGGAGATGTCTTCCTTATTGGTTGGCATCCTAATCTTGGCCTCCCCCAACTCCTCCTACTCTCCTTTTGTCACAGCAGTGAAAAGGACATCTTCTGCTAACTGATACCTATTGAAAAGAAACAGTTTCTTGCCTTTCAGTGTAAACTCTGGTGCTTTCAATGTTTTACAGAAAAGGACCATTAGTTCCCACTGGGTTAATGTCTTTGTGCAAACACTATAATAATAAAGTCCACCAGCCTATCCTGAAAAAGTGCTGGTATGTGAAACTCGTAGAAGCATGATAAAAGGGCATGGTTTGATGGTCTTCTCTGTCTTAAAAAATTTGATCTTAAGTCTTTAGGGATCTAAACATATTTTAAATGCATTACATGCTTGACTATTTTTGTGAAAGATAAAACGTATGTGGTGAATGCACTTCACCAAACATAGTAAAATGGACTATTCTGTCATATGACAGAGTATTGAATAGATACATATTGTAACTATGAACTTTGTTAGTAATCCCTGCTGTTAAATTTAATCTAGTATACAGATATTAGTCCAATCATGTTTTCCAAAACTCTGGGATAAACCTATTATTTGTTTGTGAAATCGAAACCATATTGACTGACAAAATAATATTTGGAACAGAGATGGACGATCTTGCGTAAATATATATATATTTTTTTCTCTCCCACCAATTGCACATAATTCTCCTTCGAGTCTCACAGAAATCTGTCTTCTGTCCTACCTCACAATTAAGTTCGCTTTGAGAACTCAATGCTGTATATGGTCACAAAATAATCCCAGATATCGCTTCCTTGTTCAGACTGGTTTCAGGATGGGTGGGGGACTGTTGACTGAGACCCTGGACATGTGCTAATGAGAGCTTTGTGAGAAAAGTACAACAGGCTGTATCGTTTGCTAATACCACATTGCTGGGCACCTGTTTGGCTTACAACCCCATTTTGATACTTTAAAAAAATTCTGTGTGCTCCCTGCATGTTTAAAATGGAACGGGTCAGAGAACCACTGTCCACAACCACCAGTACCACTTCAGCTCTCTTCAGTAGGGGCAAACTAGTCTATGGCAATCTCTTTACAATAGCATGACTTTGTAGTAGTAGCCTATTCTACCTGGCAAAACATTGAGGGGGAAATTCTCAGCACTTATAATAACATACAGTACAATTACACTTTAATTGGCATGTGTTGCTTGTTGTTGTTGTCGACCAAAAGTGATCAAAGCAGCACAAAACAATTTAATGATTTAATGTTACAGGCTTTTGTCAAAGTTGGAGTGTGTTACAAATTTACCACTGTGCAAAATCACCTTTTCTTTTAACATCACTTATTAAGTGTTTGGGCACTGAAGACACCAGTTGGTTCAGTTTAGCATGTGGGAATTTCCCCCAATCATCCATTATACATGTCCTCAGCTGCGCAACTGTACGGGGCCTTTGTTGCCTTGTTTTGCGCTTTGTAATGGCCCCCAAATTCTCAATCAGAGACAAGTCAGGACTGCAGGCAGGCCATGCTAGCACCCACACTCTCTGCTTACACAACTATTTGCTTGTAATCCGGCACAATATGGTTTGGCGTTGTCCAGCTGAAAAATACAGGGACGTCCCTGGAAAAGACGACGTCAGGATGACAGCATGTGTTACTCTAAAATGTGACATATCTTTCTGCATTAATAGTGCGCTCACAGATGTGCAATTTACCAATGCCATGGACACTGACACACCCCCATACCATGACAGACACTGGTAACCTGATAACAGCTTGAATGGTCCTTTTCCTCTTTGGCCCAGAGAACACAATGGCTGTTTTGTCCAAAAACTATTGGAAATTTTGACGGACCACAAAACATGATTTCACTGTGCTACTGTCCACCTCAGATGAGACTGAGCCCAGAGAAGTTGTCAGCACACAATGCCTTAACTTGTATTTGTTGATTCAGTAACAAATTACGTTGACTGACAAAGGTTTACCAATTTTTTCCAGAGCCCATGTCAGGCGATCCATTAGTGACTCATGACAGTTTTTAAGATAATGACGTCTGAGGGATCGGACATCATGCATATTTAGAAAGCCTTTCTATTTACGCACTGAGATTTGACCGGATTCTTTGACTCTTAATTGTATTGTGCAGTGTGGAAGGTGAAATTTTATTATTATTATTCACTGACGCATATATTGGCAGGTTGTCTAGCCTTGACCCATCTAGAAGGACTAGGCCTGTTTTGGAGGCTCCTTAATATACTATGATTACACGATTGCCTCACCTGTTTCACATCTCCTTATTATTTCAGGAGATGTGAAACAGACATGAATCAATTTCAAAATAAATGTTTACCATTTAAACAACTATGCCATTGATAAGGTAAGACATCAAATATTGTGTCTTTATATTTTTTAAGTTTAAATCCAAGTCAGAGTACATTTATAAATCACTACTCTTTGGTTATCTTACTGCATTTTCCATACTGTCCAACTTTTTCAGAAATGGGGTTGTAGATATCCCAAGTACTGTTACACATGCTTTAGTTCCTATAAAGTGCTTGCAATTGGGGTCAGCTTTCAGAGTTGAGTTCATTTCCTTAGGATCAGGTAAACATTGGAGACAATGACATTTTATTTTGACAATAAATAACTTATGAATATCTGTTCTAGAGAAGGAAAATGAGTGTCCATTAGCCCTTTGTTTCCTGAGTAAAGTGAATATTATCCTATCTGAAATCATGCTTCCTGCTCTTAATTGCATATCCCACGTGACCATTGACAAAAAAAAAAGTTACTATACAAGTCTAGATCAATTGCTGGATGTCTGCAATTTTTCAGAGGCTTGTGTTACACTTGGAAATATCACTATTAGTTTTACGTAACAGACATTGTAGTTGATCTACACTGTGTGTACAATTATTAAGCAAGTTGTGTTCTTGAGGACTCATTTTATTATTGAACAACTACGGTTCTCTTGGTAATTCCAATATGTAAATACACCTCAAACCTGAATAGTTAAGAAAGGTTTTGTATTGGGTTTCTTTAGAGAATATCTATGTGTGCACAATAATTATGCAACTAAATAAAAAACAAAAAGTTTTTCACTTGTTGCTTTTCATCTGTTAAAGTGAGAATAATAAACCAACAACAACAAAAAATTACAAATAAATATTTCAAAACAAATCAGTGACCAATATAGCCACCCTTCTTTTCAATAACAGTCATAAGCCTTCCATTCATGGAGTCTGTCAATTTTTTGATCTGTTGACAATCAATTTTTGTGCAGCAGCAACCACAGCCTCCCAGATTCAAAAATACTGTTCGGAGAGATGTACTGTTTTCCTTCACCGTAAATCGACCATTTACCAAGGGACCACCATTTCTCAATAGGGTTTAGGTCAGGTGAGGAAGGGGGCCATGTCATTATTCTTTCATCTTTAATGGCTTTTACTGTTTAGCCACACAGTGGAGTACTTTGATGCATGTGATGGAGCATTGTCCTGCATGAAAATCATGGTATTTCTGAAAGATGTCTGGATGTGTAATATTGTGTGCCTGCAGTCCTGACCTGTCTCTGATTGAGAATGTGTGGTGCATTTGAATATTTTTTGGAGTGTGTTGCAGTCCTCAGATTTGAAATGAGTGTACAGGTCCTTCTCAAGAAATTAGCATATTGTGATAAAGTTCATTATTTTCCATAATGTAATGATAAAAATTAAACTTTCATATATTTTAGATTCATTGCACACCAACTGAAATATTTCAGGTCATTTATTGTTTTAATACTGATGATTTTGGCATACAGCTCATGAAAACCCAAAATTCTAAAAGAATTAGCCTATTTCATCTGACCAATAAAAGAAGTGTTTTAACACTCTGAGATGTTATGGAGGCCAAGGATGCTTCGATAGCGGCCTTAAGCTCATCCAGAGTGTTGGGTCTTGCGTCTCTCAACTTCCTCTTCACAATATCCCACAGATTCTCTATGGGGTTCAGGTCAGGAGAGTTGGCAGGCCAATTGAGCACAGTAATACCATGTTCAGTAAACCATTTACCAGTGGTTTTGGCACTGTGAGCAGGTGCCAGGTCGTGCTG
>JACXGM010013789.1:0-22690 GCA_016801145.1 Umbra pygmaea | reverse complement strand
CTCATTTCCAAGCTCAGGATCCTGGGTTTTAACTCCTCTCTTTGCAACTGGATCCTGGACTTCCTAACGAGAAGACCCCAGATGGTGAGAATGGGCAACCTTACCTCCTCCACAATGACCCTGAGCACCGGAGCCCCACAGGGCTGCGTACTCAGTCCCCTCTTGTACGCTCTGTTCACTTATGATTGTGTGGCCACACACAGCTCCAACACCATCATAAAGTTTGCTGACGATACAACCATCCTAGGTCTCATCTCCAACAACGATGAGACTGCTTACAGAGAAGCGGTAAGAGCCTTGGCTACCTGGTGCCAGAGCAACAACCTCTCTCTCAACGTCAGCAAGACAAAAGAGATGATAGTGGACTTTAGGAAGCAGCAGAGGGAGGGTCCTGCCCCCATACACATCGATGGAGCTGAAGTAGAGAGAGTTTCAGAGTTCAAGTTCCTCGGTGTGTTCATCAGCGACAACCTCACATGGTCCAGACATACAATCTCGGTAACAAAAACTGCCCAAAACCTCCTATACTTCCTGAGGAGACTCAAGAAGTTTGGCATGTCTGTCAGGATTTTAATAAACTTCTACAGGTGCACCATTGAGAGCATCCTCTCAGGCTGCATTATAGCCTGGTACGGCAGCTGCTCCACTGCTGATCGTAAGGCCCTTCAGAGGGTGGTAAAGTCAGCGGAGCGCATCATTGGCTGCTGCCTCCCCCCCGTGCAAGGCATCTACCATAAGCGATGCCTTAGGAAAACAAAGAACGTCCTCAAAGACCACAGCCACCCAGGCCGTGATCTTTTCTCACTTCTGCCATCTGGTAGACGTTACCAGAGCATCAAGGCACGGACCACCAGACTTAAAACAGTTTCTTCCCACAGGCCATTCGACTGCTCAACATGGAACACAGACACTGATCGCAAACTGCCTGTTGAGCACTAACACTCTCTGGTCACTTTATGCTCTCTACATCTGATGTAGCAGAATTCAAATGCACCTTAAAAGCAATTTTCCATGCCAAATCTATAATATTTACTACTTCTACTGTTGTACATTTTCCAGACCACTGCTCAGTACATAGCGTTTTATTATTATTATTATTATTATTACTATTGTCATTATTATTTTAAAATTATTATATTGTTGTAATTCTTGTTTATAAGCCCACTGCATAGAATCGCCGTGCCATGTCAAAAGAATTTCTCTGCATAGGATGATGTATGTTATTCGATGCATATGATAAATAAACAACTTTGAACTTTGATGTTACTATGGTGTTGAGTTTTCCCCATAGAAATGGAATGGATAGAATGGCCATTCCAATTCAAATCAAGGTAGCAGAATAATCAGAGCAGCCGCCATATTTATGTATACCTTTCCATAAAAAATATCTAGCGGTCTACTGCCGCATTAACCCGATTTGTGTGTTGTCACTGTGACAACTAACAACAAACACCATTTTGTTGTGTACTAATCGAATGACCGCACCAAGCAGTTCAATGGCCTTTCAATCCATTCTATTTCTATGGTTTTCCCCTAAGGCACTAGCCTGGTTAACACCAGACCCTTCTCAGTTCTGACTGAGAGTGGGTCTGGGCAAGGTTCATTCACAGCCCATTTCCAAAGGGGCGTCACCAACGGACCTCAAATGCCTCTCAGCGGCAGCGCAATTGAATATATCGGACTTTTGCAGAGTCAAGTCGACAACATCTTTTTTTAGATAGGAAGTCTTCGAGTATTGTTCTTTGCTCGGTTTTTAACAAAAATTAAATGTTCAAATCGCTTAAAACAGACGCAATAGCTGATTCGAACGAGTGAAATTTAGGATGTTCCATTGCAGCAGTAATTGTTGTAATCGTCTGCTTCAACCAATGACAGTATAAAGCTGCGCTATCATCATTGTATAAAGCCCGCCTGCCTCAACGGTTGTGATTGGAGCCTCGGTTTGGAAAAATTGGAAAATGGCTTGAATGGGCTCAAAGCCAAATGCCAAGATTTCAGTAGTGCTACTGTGCTTTTATATTTGTATATCATTAGTCTGTTTTATACAATAAAGTGTTCTAAAATATCATGTGGCATTTTTGGCTGGAAATTGAAATGTCTTTTATTATATAATTTTTTCCTTCCATCCAGCTCATTGCTTCCCATAAACTCCAGTGGTTGCAATGAACTACCGGTACAGAAATCTGAAATTCCTACTGTTAGATTTTTGGGTCTTCATTTCTTAACAGGTATATGTAACTCTGTGAGAAATGGTTGTTTTCATTTTTATGATGATGACACTTTACACTGCTGCTCCAGATGTTGCATAAGCTTAGCACACCTGCAGTTGTATTTCTAACAAAACTCACTGATTAACCTTAGGTACAATATTTATGGATCTTAGGTTTTGCAGAGAAACTGTTATAAAACATATTCCTTCCTTACAAATACCTTAAGAATTTATGAGATTGTACCCTTTCTTTTAAAACATACATATTTCTGAATAGGTGAACAGAATTAAAATTGGGTTTATTTTATAGAAACAAAATCCTCCTGTCATCACATCATGGACATGACATTTTGAAAACAAGATTTAAGTCTGCTAGATTATGGTGATGGGCTTTAGATGAATTCCTCAATGTCTGCTTACATTAGGTGAGCATACATATTATTGTATTTTAATATAGTTCAGTTGACTAAGCTCCTAGACTTCAACACGCTCTCTGGACTAATTCTAGAGTTACTGCAGGTAAAACATAATTTGTTAGGTAAAATAGAATTTGACTGGTAATCATCCCTGTAATGTAATGTAATTATATTTAAATCTCGTACTTACAACTGCATGGCATCAAGCTCATTGAGGTGATGTCTTCCATACCAGGGTGATCGGGTGGTCAGTTAGATTGCCAGCCTAAATATTCTGCATTTTGTTTGAGAAGAATTGTTTGTAAATGCTTCCCATTGTGAAATGTGCAATTCAGGATCTCACATAATTGTGTAAATACTGGGGGTTTTAATACAGAGTCTTATCAGAATTGCCTGCTTCTGCAGATTTTATTTGCAAGTTTGTTTTGGCTAATTCCTGACAACCATGCTCATTGCTGTTACTATTGCAACAAAAACGCTGGGTCTGAAGCAATTATCTGAATTAGAAATGTGCCTATATTTGGGCAATTAAAAAATGTCACTTCTATACCATTTTAAAGCCCAGAGTTTAGCATGCACCCCTGTCGGCATACGGGTGCTATCTCGGATGAGTGGTTATTGTAACATAATATAACCACAGACATGTACAATACAGTACCTTAGCCAAAATCCTGATTACATTTTGCCACCCCAAATGGAAGGTTTGTGCTCTGGCCAATGAACTCTCTCCCGGATGAGCTGTGTACGAATAAGATCTAGACTTGTATATTGCTTTGCCGAGTAGTTTATATTTTCATTTGTCCTACATGGGCTTCCGTCCAAATTCGTGATGAAACGCATGATAACATAAAAGATTAATGTGAAGATAGGCAAACATTTCTTCACAGATCAAAATCCCCAGTCATGATGGTAAGCGATATCATGACAACTCTAGCTAGCACACATCATGGGCAAAACAAGTCAACTGGTCTTAACAAACGCGGCAAGAAGGGAAAGTTGGTGTCTGGTCTTCAGAGTCGATTCTGTAAGCGACCCCGGAAGTATCGCGATGCTGCTATTCTGGGATTTGAGACCTCTTATAATCATAACGGAAACTCTAGTCTAGTCAAGTACTTTTCATTCTGGTCAAAGACCAGATACTTTTACCCGTCTTAATATGTTGTCAAGTACTACGTTATCGTGATAAAGGAATGATGGAAACTATTGGTGAGTTTGCAGGGAGAGACATTAACGCTTTACCTTTACAATGCTGCTTTAATGAATTATCTTGTAATTTTAGCTATGTATAAGTATATTGCTCATATAAGCAGTATTTTGCCACTGTTTTTAGCAACACACGTCTGCAATATTTTGATTATATGATACGGGCAATTCTCTACTCAGCATTAATGTAATAGCTGCAGCAAGATAATGTACAGTAAATAGCTGAACTAGGGCATTGTGAACAATATACCGGTACAACCCCGGACACTTATTTAGGTACACCGTGCTATAGTCCCGGGTTGGACCCCATTTTGCCTTCAGAACTGATTAAATTATTCGTAGCATAGCGTCAACAAGGTGGTGGAAACATTCCTCAGAGATTTTGGTCCATAGCGACATTATTGCATCACGGAGTTCCTGCAGATTTGTCATCTGCACATCCATTGAGATCTGGTGACTGTGGGGGGCATTTGAGTACAGTGAACTCATTGTTATGTTCAAGAAACCAGTTTCAAATTATATAAGCTTTGTGACATGGCGTGTTAGCTTACTAGACGTAGCCATTAGATGATGGGTACACTGTGGTAATAAAGGGATGGACATGGTCAGCAACACTACTCAGGTAGGTTGTGGGATTTAAACAATGCTCAATTGGTACTAAGGCCTCAGTTTTTTGTTCTTAGCTTACAAGAGTTGCACCCGGTGTGGTCTTCTGCTGCTGTAGCCCATCTACTTCAAGGTTTCCCATGTTGTGCGTTCAGTGATGCTCACCTGCATACCTTGGTGGTAACAAGTGGTTATTTGAGTTTCGGTTGCCTTTCCTTTGGCTCAAACTTGTCTGGCCATTCTCCCCAACAAGGCATTTTCACCCAGAGAACTGCCACTCACTGGATATTTTCTCATTTTTGGACCATTTTCTGTAAACCATAAAGATGATTGAGTAGGAAAATCCCAGTAGATCAGCACTTTCTGAAATACTCATACCAGCCCATCTGGCACCATCAACCATAACACATACAGTCACTTAAATCAACTTCCTTCCTTATTCTGATACTTGAATTGAACTTCACCAGATCTTCCTGACCATGTCTACGGGCCTAAATGCACTGACTTTCTGACACATGATTGGCTGATTATATATTTGCATTAACAAGCAGTTGAACAGGTGCACCAAATGAAGTGGCCGGTGAGTGTATATTGTCCTGTATAGTCGACAACTAATACTAATAACACAGCTAATTTGAATTACACTGTAGTAATCTCAGTTACCATTTTCAATTTAGCTGTCTGGCTTTAAAAGTCTGTTTGCTTAAAGGAGAATTCCAGGTGATTTCAAAACGTAGCTCTGTTGTTTGGATATCTGCGAACAAATGAAAATGTTGTCAGTTCCACTTTCACTGCAAGCTCTAACTTATTCACATGATTAAATTGTCATGAGACATAGGGGAAATAAATCATGTGATTGGACTTCAGCAGAACATGATGAAGTTGCTAATTATTTTGACCTCTGCTCTGGGTATCTTTTCAAAACTGAAACATTAAGTGGCAAATGCTATACATGTTCCAGTACGTGAGCTGTAGATGGCAGTATTGGTGTATAGAATTTTCCTGCTCAGAAAGTAAAATCACTCTGAATCGCATTCCATGACTATGGGGCAAAATATTAAAAAGAATGTCAACATGGAATAGTTAAATTCAAATAAGCAAAAATAATAATCTAAAATATTACTGTGGTGGTCATTCATCTCACTGACTTATCTTCACAACATGTCCCTTTTAGTAATTTGCCTATATTAATAAAATATGTATTCACAATAAATCGAATGTATTCAGTATTTCTAGCAGTAACAATATTATATTTTTTATGTTTCTGAGAAATCTTTATTGATTAAGATTTTTTTAACATGTACAGTTAAGTATCTCTGTCATTTATTTATCATATATTTAAAATGTTCAAGTTTAATGAAACAACCTGTTAAAAACATGGCATAATTGATAATAGAATGCAAACACATTTACATAAAAAACATGAAACTGTTTGTACAATTTCAGAATGCTGCTTTTGTCAAGCACCTCCCTTATTCCACCACTTTAACCTGTGTGTAAACGTGGTCATGATATGTAGATTTATTGAAGCCTTTATACCAACAAATCCAATGTTGCATGAAAATGAGACCATCCATGGTTCACAGAGATTTCTGCTTAGGCATGGTTGATTAATCTGTCTCTGGCTATAATGTATCCATGGTCTTTAAATAGGATTCAGCTTAAAGGGGAACAACAACGAAATTCTCAAATTTGTCTATGTTCCTTAATTGCTTGAAATAATTATTTGACGGTCTCCCTCATCAGCCAGCTCTCTCACTCAGGGAGAACAGGTTCGAACTAGTGCGACTGCAACGTCAATAGGCTATATGGGTCTGTGCAGATGAATGCGTTCAAAAATCATTTGCGTGAAAAATGTTCTTTCACAAAGAACCCCAAAATCTGGAAGCCCAATAACTTTTGGTACATATATTTTGTATGATCAAAAAGAACACTCCGCCCACAGTTAAGCATGGTGTTGAATCGGAGGCTGAAGCTTGGGTGTCATTGGGCCTTCCAAAAGGACAATGGTCCCAGGCATACCGTATTTTCCGGACTATAAGTCACACTTTTTTTTCATACCTTGGCTGGTCCTGGGACTTATAGTCAAGTGTGACTTGAATATCAAAATAAATATAACTTAATGTTTTTAAATGTTACAGTAAACATTACCCTCTACTGTCGTGAGAGGGCGCTCTAGGCTTCTGACAAGTATATGCATCTCCTGTACCCTGAAAAATTTTACTGAAACAATAACTTAAAGACAACTGAGAAAGACTGAACACAAACAGGCTGTACACATGATAAAATGACCTCGCTTAGCCAAGAGTTTCTTTAGTGTTCCTATTATAATGGTAAGGGATAAAGGAATTAGGGCTGGCCCGTTCTACAGGCGAACTAGGAAGTTGCCTAGGGGCCCTTAGTAGCAAAAGGGCCTTAAATATACAGTAATAATGTATAACTGTTTTAAAGGAGGGAGGATTGTAGTAGTGGGAGCATTGGGGTATCAGGCGAGACTGTGTGGCAATGGCAAATGGTTTACATGGCTCCTTAGCATAATTATGCTTAGGGCCCCAGGGAGGTCAGGACTGGCTCTGGAAGGAGTGCAGATATCTAAATAGTGCAGATATCTATTTATCTAAAAATAAGATAGGAATCTAAAGCCAAATCATTTCCTTATCTAATATCGTATTTTGTAAATGACATTTCAACGACAAGAGGCTTGACATATGTCCAAATATTTTGCAAAGAGAAAGTTTCAATTCCTTGCTGATATTACCTACTATTTGTGAGCTATTTGCAGAAATTGAGACATAAGCTATTGTAGGGTTTGCGGCAGGAGATCATCATTTAGGCATGATTTAGAATGTGAAGATGATGCTGTCCTGGTTAGAGAACCCCGTGTAAATATTGTTGTACCACTCTGCGCAGGTGAATCGGAACAGGCTAGACAGGAAAACACAGGTGTGTCTTTGACACGCGACGCGCAAAGATAGTCCACCATTTCATTCACAGATAAGGAAATACTTATGACCAGATAATAGGGGTAAGAACGACTTTTTTCGATTTTGTTTATAGAGGTAAATGGCTTGTGTAAACCAGTCTGCGTGTAGGCTACATAAAACAGCTACGATAGGTTTAAAATTATTATCTACGTCCTAATGATAACCGAAATGGTTAGCATATTTTTTGTCTAGTTAAGAAACTGTCAAGGTTTATACTAGTGTTTTAAAAACCTTTTAAAAATAAAAACCTTTTATAATTGTATTCCCGCGACCATTACTGTACTGTTATCTGTTTTAGGAAGATGGTAAAACTGACCGGTAAACCCTGCTGAATTTGAAAGGCTATGCCTACTAGCAAAACTCTTATTATTAGCTATAACGTGACTGTCAACTAGGCTTATGTGAACTACTGTATAGTTTAAAATAATATAAACCTATATTGTGTGCCGCTATCTTGTCTTATTCCCATTGATGGAGACGTACTTTCTCTTTCGAAATAAAGTTTATATTCAGCTGTTTTGTCCAGAAGATTTAATTGGTTAATTCAAATGGGTTAATGTGTTGTCTAACATAAGTTAAAAGTGAGGGACCGACCTAAATTTGTCCAATAACTCTGACAGAAATTACAGCTACAATATTTGTTTGTTTGCGGAATAAAAAAAGAGAGAATGAGGGTACTGTACTAAGATGTTAGCGATGTACATTCATTATAAAAAAAATCTGTGGGGCTGAGAGGGGCATATAGTTAGGCCATGGTTCAATTCCTCCGGAGTCGTATACATTTTAATGGTATAGGTATCCTGAACTAAACTGCTCATGGCTCACTCAATGAAATCTTGACCTTTGGTAAATATTGTTCAGCGCATTAGCCCTGTATTGGTGAAGGGAAAGAAGACAACTGATTAAATATTCTGATGATCAAATATTGTTTTAGTGTTTAAAATACATATAATTTATATATAGGTTTATTGCGAGACCGGAGTTCAAATCCTGCTTGCCGCAGCACTATATGCTGCTGAATGTGCAAGATATATTTCGAAATGGGCAACATGGAAACATGCCACTGACTCAAATGGATTGATGGTTCAGCATTCTATCAACGATGTTTACCATGTTCGACTAGCACATGCATTTAGGAGCCATACAGAGCTGGTTACAGACAGGCCAGCGTTATCCATCCTTGTGTTATGGTTGAAACACGTGGCAGAATGTGAACCTAAATAAATAATAAACCAATGGCAGATCTACCTCAGTATGTAATGCACCTCTCAGAAGGGTGACACTTTTTTAAACAAGGTGGCGAAGAGACATTATGGCAGCAACACACAGTGTATCTCTTTTAATAATGAAGTATTTACACAAAAGCACACAAAACACCTACAGCTGGACCCTGGCAGAATATTAATCTTTTACATACAAAATGTTTAACGTTCTTTTGTTATTCTAAAGTTTAAACTAAGAGGACAGTATAGCAACTTCAATTGGAAGGCATTCACACAAAAAATGAAGACCCGCAAAAAATGAAGCACAATTTTGCATTGTAAGTTTACATTTTCTGCTAATTATTTCGTTACAATTTTTTCAGTTTTCAGACCATTAATGACAGATGATTTAGAATGTATTATTTTACAAAAAAAGAAAGAATTGAAAGCTATGTCTGTGTTAAACAATTTTCTGATGCATGGGGCATCTGATGGCTCAGTGGATAGGCAATCAGACTTGCAGTTGGATGGTTGCTGGTTTGATTCCAGACTGTGCCAAATGTTTTTGTGTCCTTGGAGCAAGTCACATTAGCCTAAATTGCTCCAGGGTGATGTCCCTGTACTTAATGTAAGTCACTCTCTGGATAAGAGCATCTGCTAAATGACAAAAATGTAAATGCAGTACAACATATTTCCCTGAGATGCAAATACTGAAATACTGTATTCTGGTTACTGATGCAACTAGAACTGTAAAAATATAATGTAATTTCCCTTGCTATAATTAAACAAAAAGGTGTGAGAGGGTGTGATACAGTATATGGCCAATATTCCATGGCTAAGAGCTCTGGTATTAGGCACAACACAGCTTTAGCTGTGGTATATTGGCATTACCGGTACAAACTGAGATGCTTTATTTCTATTATAAACCTGTTCATAAACCTGTTCAAAGCAATTAGTGTACAAAGTGATACTTTTATATACCCATGGTATTTGGTTTCTTATAAATCGCTGATTTGAAACCTGAATGCTTAGCTATTTTCTTATAGCTGTGATATGAGACTGTTTACGGTATGGATGACATCACACACATTTTTATTGCTCTAATTGTGTTGTAACCGGTTTATAACAGCAATAAGGCATCTCAGGGGTTTGTGATATATTGCCAAAATACCACGGTTAAGCGCTGTGTCCAGGCACTCCGAGATGCTTTGTGCCTAAGAACAGTTCTAAGCTGTGGTATATTGGCCACTCATTCCTTATCCCTTATTCCTTATAGCTAACAGTATTGAAACCATCCAATTTATAATATATCAAATACAGTATGGCAACACTTTATAATTTTGTTTATATATTTATTTTATTGTACTTTTTCAATTCACTGATGTCCAGTCTGTGTTTAAGGCCATTGCTCTGGATAGCCACACAAGTTGTATCAGGTACAAATAATAATAACTTGATTTAACATCCAAATGAGAAACCCATTTATAGCTATTGGATGATGGTAAAAGAGGGTTTTAAACTGTCTTTACTTCAGCTGATACCATTAAAAACATGAATTGTCCAAACCACTGACACACAAAGGGATCATAGGGCAGATTACAATTTATGTGGGCTGTCTCTGTTAACATAATGGGTGTGTATGTGCACCACAGTGTTTTGCAAAGGCGTCACTGTGTTTACTGACCTTAGGCCTTGTTCCACAGGTAGTCCGACAGCGGAAGAGCCACCACCCGGGCTCTGCTCCCCTAGTCCAAAGAAGGAACCTTACCACAAATCTAACACTCTTATGGTAAGAGCCATAAACAGTATTTAGTTTACATTGGTATTTAGTCTCTTTGATCCTTGTTGTGCATAAATCTACTAGCACAACATGCCTCATGCCATATAATCATGTTTAAGTATTGCAGCACATAGATTATTATTTTTTTAATTTAACTTTATCTCATAAGATAAAATAGGTTGTCGATATGAAATGATTTGCAATTTAAAATGTTACTTCTGTTGAATAATTGAGTTCCACACTTATCTCTTTCTCTCATCTTGATGGTGTAACAGGATGTCCAGGGGTTCAAGTGGGTCCGATGGCGTGTCTGGTTGTGTCGCTTCGGGGCCATGTTGTCTCTGGGTCTGCTGCTCGTGCTGTTCCACTGGCGTCCTCGTCTGGGGGTCCTCGCTCGTTGCCACTCCTGTCCACCAGCAACTGCTGAAATTCTGCTTCTAAGGGTAACGTCACTATCACAATTCATAAGGGAGGGTAAACAATCTATTCTGTTGGGTTTTTTGAGAAAAAATACTTTGATTAATGTTTTTATTCTGGATCTTTTCTAAGGACTGTTTCGGACAGCAGTATGTAGTGGAGGTTCTCACAGAAGAGCTAGATGATGGGAGGTTAGCTACATTCTTTGGTATTCACAATAGCACCAACTGCCCCGAACTTTTGTATGTTCAAATCAAAGATTTGTCCATAGTTTAATATCCCTCAATGATACTGCCAAAAAATAGTAATTATTTGATTGTTCAATATTTTAATATTGGATAACTGGAAATTAGAGATACAGTCCAGTTGTGTCCTTGTGACCTCTGCCCTGTAGTTTGGAGCAGGCTGGGATTGAAGCAGACGGTTCAGACTGTAGAGACACAGTCCAACTACACAACGAAGCGGTAAGGAAGAAAGTAGAAGTAAAATTATTTAGAAAATAAATAGAAATTAACCGAAGGGGCAGTGAGATGTCTGTTACTTTTATGCATGCTGAACATCTTCCAGGTACCACTTCTGCGTTACTACCTGTTTGAAGGAGTGCGCTATGTGTGGGTGACCAGGAAAGGAGCTTTCTGTCGTGTAAGGTAATGTACTTTACACTGAAGGAAACACAGTGGTGTGGATAGTCGATGAGGTACAATAAAAGTCGCCTCTTTCTTCAGTGTCTTCAATGAGGACTGGACGTGTGACACACTTTGTAGTTACCAGGACGGCCTAAGTCGCCAGGAACAGGAGTCAAGGTATGCTGCGCTTCGTGATTGGATGCATGGGGTCCTCATTTAAGACTAGCAGTTTCAAGGCCTAAGTTACACTTGACAATACAGTATGCCTGCCCCAAAGGCCTAAATTCACTCACGTCAATCTGGAGGTGCAGATAAGATTCACACACATGTATACTACTCCCTTTTCCACCTCAACCAGTCTCTGACTCAATTACTCCGTCTATACTTCAGGAGGAAGATTTATGGGCCTAATCTCATTGATGTTCCTGTCAAGTCTATCATGCGTCTACTGGTTGAAGAGGTGATTGACTTGATCAATGATATACATTTTGTTTTTGACCAAATATAACAATAATTTGCAGAAGTGGACTTGTTTATAGACAGAAAATAAATACGGTCTGAACCTCAAATATACATCTGAACTTTAAACATAGAAAATAGTTTCTTGTAAACACTATCAATGTATTCTTTTTGTATTTAGCTACACCTTCATATACAATAATACAAGAGAATGGCTTGCTCACTCTGTAGCTCAATTACCTTTCCTCCATCTCTGCAGGTGCTGAACCCATTCTACATCTTTCAGATTTTAAGCATTGCTTTGTGGTTGACAGATAAATACTACTACTATGCTGCTTGCATCTTCCTCATCTCTGTCATCTCCATATCTGTGTCTCTTTATGAAATTCGCAAGGTGAGTGAAATGTTGCTGCTATGTAAGTTTGATACAAAAATGTCAAAATTTTTGTATAGTATAGTTTTCTTATCATGTGTTATACATTATACAACTACACACTGCATAACATAAAACACATTATACACATTAAATAATGTATAAAAAATTGACTTATTAAGTCATCTTGCTTTTATATCTTACCAACAGAGGTAACACCTAATCATTTGACTTAAAGGTGCTGTGTGTAGAATTTGAGCCATAACAACGGAACTACTTTCTCTTTTTTTAAGTGATCAGATAAAACTATGTATGTCACTGAGAGAGAAAGTTAATGTTTCACTCTGCAAAATTCTACCCATTGCAACTTTAATCCTAACCTAATTCCCCTAAACTGCCATATTTTATATCCTCACCTTTTTATTAAAAGTAATTTCTCTTAAGCCTCTTATCCATGATGATCCATGTCAGTGCCTTAAACTCTGGTAGGTAGGGCACACCCTGACACAACTATAGCACTGCAGCTAGCTACAGTACAAAGCTAATTGGTTTCTAACTGATATTTTTAAATTCCAATGATTTCCTACTCAGATCATGATACAATTTCAGTGATAAATGTTAGTTCGAGATACTCTGACAAACATAAAATTACAATCCCTCCTTTTTTATTTTCGTGGCCACAACAACAGCACAATCATAATGGAATGGCATTGGTTTCGCTTTGAGAGGTCAGCAATAGTGTGGGTCAAAGTTGAAAGCAGCTCTCCAATCGATGAGTTGTGCCTAGAAATCTGTCAAGTTAAAAAAAGGCCATTTACATGTTCAACACTGAAGCGCCTGTTATTTGATTCCACAGCAAAGCACCATGCTACATAGCATGGCTCAGCATATAACGAATGTTACTGTTCGCAGAAGTTCTGGGGGTGAGTTTTTTTTCCACTTCACTTTCCAGCAGCAAGCCAGTCAGATGTCTAGTAGAGCACAGTTCACCAATCTTAGTTCTCAGAGATCTGTGTGTTAAACAGTTTGGCTTTAAGGCCAGAATTCAAACTTGAATTCAACACTCAAGGTCCTGAAGATTTGTTTATACTTCCATGTCCACACCATGAAATTTGAATCTGGACAGAACTGTGGGGCAGTAACAAGCTAAAACAAAAGCCTGCATCCTGTGCAGTAGGACCAGGTTAACATAGTAATGCCCTGGCTGTTTTAGCGGAGGACAGTGTGAGCTCGTTGGACTTGGTTCCGGGGGACTGTGTGCTGATCCCTCAGGACGGGCTGTTGCTTCCCTGTGATGCTGCCCTGCTGGCTGGGGAATGCATGGTGAATGAAAGCATTCTTACTGGTGAGGACGACTAACTGACTTCTTTACTACACTGCATTCAAGCGGACATGTTCCTCAAGTTAAACTTTCTCAACTCGAATCACAATGTTTAGTACCACTTTCCATGGTCAGATTTCTTAATTTCACAAAAAAGGTGTATTCACTAACAGCCATCCCCTCTCTGGCTCTAGGCGAAAGTATCCCTGTGATGAAGACCCCACTGCCAGCTGGTGGTGGGCGTTATAGCCCTGAGGCCCAGCGCAGACACACGCTCTTTGGAGGCACACAGTGCATTCAGGCCAAAGGGGGGCGGCCAGGGGTGGGAGGGGCCATTGCCGTGGTTACAAGCACAGGTGAGAGATACATTATACTCAAAACCGTTGACAGAGAGCATGTTTTATGAATGTACAATATAGACCTCATCATATTACAGTGTAAAAGGATAGTTATTTTTTCATACAGTGTGGATATGTGTCCATCAGGTTTTGACACAGCCAAGGGAGAACTAATCAGCTCCATCCTCTACCCACAACCCCTAAACTTTCGCTTCTACCAAGATGCCATGAAGTTCCTGCTGTTCCTGGGGTGTATGGGTAAGGCCTTTACAGTGTCCTTAACTCATGTTTTTAACAAGTTATACAACAATATATTGTAAAAGTAATTATCCATTTAAGCAATTATACTGTGCGGTATATGTCAGTATTAACCTATATTTTATTTCTGTTTCAGCCTTGGTTGGCACAATATACAGCATTGTGATCTTAAGCAGAACTAACGTAAGTGTTAGCCATACATACCTTTGTTTTACAGCTAGGTCATCACTATTATTTTGTCTTTACATATTCACAACTAGGGCTGCGTGATATATGAAAGCAATCATCAATGGCAACTCACATCACAATGTAAAAAAATGTATCCCTCCATACGCACAGCGTATATGGGACTTGCATGATTAATGGATGACAATGACCTTTCTATGGATTATGATTGTTCAGGTCATTCTGACAATGCGTAAATTCAGACCAGCCCTTTACAGTACAAGTACTTATTAGATATAGATGTGTCTAAAGGCTACATGGTGGGAGCTGGTGATCCGGGCACTAGACATCGTGACCATTGTTGTGCCCCCTGCTCTCCCTGCTGCCATCACCACTGGCACCATATATGCCCAGGGCCGTCTAAAGAAAGAAGGGGTTTTCTGCATCAGCCCTCCACGCATCAATATATGTGGAAAGATCTCGCTCTTCTGCTTTGACAAGGTGATTCCCCAAACCTGTGTGTGTGTGTGTGTGTGTTAAGTATGTGGCAGCGACATCTAGTTGGAATTACCATTGTAGTGGATACATTTGAAACAAAGAGCTGTAACCTGAACTTTACATTTGCAAAATGCTTTACATTTTCTGCTGTTTTGCACTGCATTGAGAACAACCCTAATGAAGAACTACTTTTAACCAGGCAATGTGTCTTATCATTTTGTGTCCAGACAGGCACTTTGACTGAAGAAGGGCTGGATGTGTGGGGGGTGGTGGAGGTTAGTGGAGCTGTGTTCTCTGAGCTCGTCCCTGACCTGCGCCTCCTGCCCAAGGGACCCATGCTCTCGGCCCTGGCCTGCTGCCATTCCGTGGCCTTGCTGGGCGGACAAGCGCTGGGAGATCCTCTGGAGCTTAAGATGATCGAGTCCACTGGCTGGGTAAGAACCAGGAACCAGAGCTGTTATAATTTCACCTGGATTAAATAGTGATTATTTGCCCCATGTCACTCACTTGGTTAGTAGATGGCATGGCACTTACAATGGGTTGTACTTTTGATTTAAATGAGAGGCCAGTATGACAGAAAGATGGGGGAAAACAAAATACTAAAATCACAAAATGTACACTCACTGTTGTAAGTTACTTTACAAAAGAGTGTGCTGTATGATTTATATACAGTTTCAATCAAAATGTTTCAACACCCAATTGCAAATCAGGTTTGTCAAAATGACTATGCATAAATATGCAATACGAGTATTGTCTTAAGCACACCTGATGCAAGTAATCAAGGGCTTCATTAGTTGCACCAGGTGTGCTTGAGCTGGAACACATGAAATGCCTGAACTGGCTAGGGCTTTGTTGAGTGTTAAAACTTTAACCTCTAAGTGTTCAGTATCCTGCCCACAGGATATTCCCCTCCCCCCAAAAAATAGACTGGAATCACAGTTCACAAGTCCAATTTTTAGGTTATATACCAGTACATGTCACAGATCTTTATTTCAGTGTTGTTATATTATATACAGTGCCCTTCACTAATAGCACCTTTGGGAAATATTACCAAAATGTGCTGTGGAAAAAGGTATTTTTTGTTAATCCTCTTGAAATTCCATTAAAAATATTGACAAAAATAAAACATTTAAGTTAAGCAAACTCTTACTGCAACAACTATTGGTGCCCCTTCCTTTAAGACTTTGTGCAAATTTCCTTTGCAAAGATAACCGTTATGAGTCTTCTCCTACACCATGTTCCAAATGATTATCCAAATTATATTTTACACTGATTTTCTAAATAGTCGATGCAAGTGACAGTTATTATAATTTTTAAGTGACCAACTGTTAGAGTATAAGTCGAATTTCGTCGAACAAACCACCCAATGAAAACAGTATTTTTTTCAAAAATAAAAAACTCAAAATGCACTTTTCCAAATTATTATGCACAACAGAGTTTCAAAAAAATGTATAGGTTGTAAAGAACTGAAAATGGTCATTTGTTGAATTTGCAGCATTAGGAGTTCATATTTACTATCAAACATCTTAACAGGGCAAATTATTGTTAACATAGGACCCCTTCTTCGATATCTCCTTCACAATTCTTTCATCCATTGAACTTCTGAGTTCATGAAGAGTTTCTGCTTGAATTTCTTAGCAGGATGTCAAAATAGCCACCCAGAGCTGCTGTTTTAATGCAAACTGCCTCCCACCCTCATAGATCTTTTGCTTGAGGATGCTCCAAAGGTTCTCAATAGGGTTGAGTTCAGGGGAGAATTGGGGCCACATAATGAGTTTCTCTCCTTTTATGCCCATAGCAGCCAATGACACAGAGGTATTCTTTGCAGCATGACATTGCATTTCATGAAGATGATTTTGCTACGGAAGGCACAGTTCTTCTTTTTGTACCATGGAAGACAGTGCTCAGTCAGAAACTCTCTATATTCTTTGTATATAGTGTATACACAGTATTGCGTATATACTATATACATTTTCACACCTTCAGGAATCCTAAAAGAGCCTACCAGCTCTCTCCCCATGATTCCGGCCCAAAACATTACTATGCCACCTTCTTGCTGATGTCGCAGCCTTATTGGGTCATGGTGGCCATCCACCCAGCATCCACTACTCCATCTGGACCGTCCAGGGTTACACGGCACTCATCAGTAAACAAGACTGTTAGAAAATTAGTCTTCATGTATTTCTGGGCCCACTGCAACCATTTCTGCTTGTGAGCATTGGTTAGGGTTGGCCAAATAGTAGGTTTATGCACAGCTGCAAGAGCACCAGCAGCCTCAAATAACTGTTTGCTGCTTTGTAATGGCATTTTAGCAGCTGCTCTCTTAATCTGATGAATTTGTCTGACAGTAACCTTCCTCATTATGCCTTTATTTGCACAAACCTTTCTGTGCTCTAAATCATCCACAAATCTCTTCACAGTACGATGATCACGCTTAAGTGATATTTTTTTGTGAAAAATCTAATGTTTTCATACCTTGTCCAAGGCATTGCACTATTTGACGCTTTTCCGTAGCAGAGAGATCCTTTTTCTTTCCCATATTACTTGAAACCTGTGGCTTTCTTAATAATGTCGAACATCCTTAAAGTGATTGTTCAGAGTAATATAACCCTAGGGTCCTTTGCACCTTGACCTCGAGCCAAACAACCCCTCATAAGCTTTTTTCCGCTGTTATAACATTGGTCGAGTTAGAGCTATCAGCCAAAAGGCTTAGTGCAGGCGCTAATACTTACAAACTTTTCAATGCCTCGTTTTCTAAGTACAGAAACTATTTGTACTACTATAAAAGTTTGGTAACATTACAGGCATTATTAGTGGCGTTATTTACGAGATACACCCTTGGTTCCATTAGCGCCTGCACTAAGCCATTCGCCTGATAGCTCTAACTCGACCAATGTTATAACAACGGAAAAAAGCTTATGGGGGTGTTTTTGGGGGAGATTTATTTCAATGATCCAAAGAGCCTGGAGACACAATACCGTCCATGGGTTTGATTGGAAAACAAAATATTTAATGTTTATGACACTTAATTCCAATTTGCATAATAATTTGGAACATGGTGTATAATGCATAATGAGGTTGGAGAACAAAGGGAATCTGAAACCATTCCTTAAATGTTCTAGGAGTGTTCTGGCCCAGTAGTACTTAAATGTTTTAGGAGTGGTCTGGAACAGTCATTACATAACAACTATGCAACTTCAGTAAAAATAAACACTGTTGAAGATTCAAATGATTAAATTAGCATTAGGATGCTTTTGAAAAATTAGGCCCAAATGTATTAAATGTTTTTTGTATAGAGACTACTTCTTAATTAGGGTGTGAATATCTAACATTTGTGAATTATTTTCCGCCAGGAGCTTGAGGAGCCTGCAGGTGATGATAAGACATTAGACTCAGAGTTTGGTGGTCACAGGGTCCTGGCAGTGATGCGACCCCCAGCCTGCCAGCTCCAACCTAAGGGTTTAGTGAGTATCTCATCTTAAAATGTTTACAGATTTGAAAAGTTTGAGTAAGAGTAAGCTTCACTTCAGCAGGGTGGAAAAAGTTTAATGGTCTAAATGGGGATATAATAAAACACTTTTTTTACATTTATTAACAGACTGACTATATGAAATACACAATATTATTAGATATTTTCTTTCTTATGGTATATATTTTGTTTTCCTTAGGTTCATTTTTTCCTTTTTACTCCTTAGCTTCTCCATTCAGGTCATGTATGTTTGGCTTTCATTTATCATTACTTATTTTGAAATTAAATTAGGAATAATGAAACCACATGTGAATAACACTAAACGTGGTACTGGTAGTTATTTGATAGTTCCAATCTATATAGTTAATGTTTAAATAATAATTTAATAGTTGTGCATTTGTGCAAATAAAGAAAACGTAATTGTTTTTCAATACGCCTGATATTGCCTGATATCCTTGGATTATTCTTGGAATGGGAACACTGCATTTGTGGCTGTGCAGATGTGATGGTGCCCGCTGTGGCGATGAAACTTTTAAATGTAAACTGACCTCCCTGTGTGGTGCTTTGTGTGAAGATGATCCGCATATGTACAATTGGTCAGAACTCGGTAGTGAAGTAAAACTGGGACTTATTTAACTTATTAAACCGTCTAGATAATTGTATCTAAACTTTTCAGGTACCTGTTATCATATCTGTTGTGTTTTGAAGTCCCTGAAAAGATCATGGTGTTTTCGTTTTGTGCCCCTTTGTAGAACATACTTTGAAACACATTTTTTTCAAAAAGGCACTGCAAGCGTTTTGGGTTAACTTTTATTATTATGTTTGTAAGTGAAGTACTTCCATATTTTACTACGATCACCCTGCTTTTCCACAAGGAAACGCAGCCTGGCTTTCTCTCTTACATTTCTTTATGGACACATTCTCACAGGGCAGTAGGCATGCCCACTTCCTTAACGTCACAGTATTTATTTTCCAATGGATATGATGTTGCCAACCATTTTGCTATTTTCGTTCCAATGAAAAGCAAGATGCATTTTTTTTAAGAAATAATTGCGATTGCGCGGCAATGCACATATTGTTAAACTCATCACCACCTGCAGTTTTCACAATATTGATTCCATTCTAGCAGCACCATATATGTCCTACTGCTGTGCAGCGTGCTTGTGGATTTGTAATTGATTGGTCCACTAGTTCTTTTTAATTTCTGTTCATAAGCGATTCATTTTTTTCATTGGCACTAGGATTTAACCGTCTGAATAAATCATTTTACCAGTCGGTGTCTGTTTTATACTAGGATTTGCCTAGATGACATGTGAGATACATTTCTAACATCTAAATCGTATCATATTTTACTGTCGTAGTCCCAAAATGTGTTTGTGAACACATTTCAGATGAGAAATAATCCATCCCTTTGCTGAATCTGCACTCATATCATGAGCCCAGGGTGTTAAGTTTCATTTTCAGTTCTTCAGTACATAATTTACAGAACTATCCTTAAGCAATGTCTCTTTCTTGTTTGATGGATATACATCAGTCGTTTCTATTCAAACTAATGGGCATAGCCTTGAAATGCTACACCAATCACATTGCAGTTTCTCGAAAAAGCTAGACCGTTCTATTTTTATCAAAATGCATAAAATGCCTGTATAGTAGCATTTTTTAAATGCTGATATTACAGAACTTTCTCAGTACCAGTTTACCACACAACCCTAGGAGTGACCAATCCAGCCTCTCAGAGATGTTGACCCCTGGGATCTTGAAGTGTGTGACTGTCTCAATGGCGTCTCCATTGTTGAGGATCAGGTTGTTCAGTCTTTTTCCCTCTGTAGTCCACAATCAGCTCTTTAGTTAGTCTATTTGACATTGAGGGAGAGGTTGTTTACCCGGCACCACACCATTATTGAATTAACCCACTCTCTGTATGCCGACTCGTCATCGTTGGAGAGCATGTCTACAACCGTGGTGTCATCAGCTAACTTGGTGATTCTGTTAGAGCTGTGGGTGGCTACACAGTTGTAGGTGGATGTGATGTTGCCCATATTCACCACCTAGGGGTGGCCAGTCAGGAAGTCAAGGATCCATTTGAAGATGGTGGGGTGTAGGCCTAGGGACATGTGTTTTTCTTTTAACATATAGGCCCACAAAATGTGCAAAGAATACATCTATTGTCATGAGACCTTTTAATAATCTGTTAATCAGAATGATTAATAATAAGAATTCAACTTGTGACAATAGATGCTTAATCAGCACATTAAATACTACAGTGCTTTCGGAAAGTATTCACAGCGCTTCACTTTTTCCACATTTTATGTTACACCCTTATTCTGAAATGTATTAAATTCAAACAATACCCCATAATGAGAATGTGAAAGTATTGTGTTTGAAATCATAGCAAATTTATTAAAAATAAAAAAGCACAGCCTTTGCCATGACACTCTAAATTGAGCTCATGTGCATCCTGTTTCCACTGATCATCCTTGAGATGTTTCCACAACCTGATTAGAGTCCACCTGTGGTAAATTCAGTTGATTGGACATGATTTGGAAATGCACACACCTGTCTATATACGGTCCCACAGTTAACAGACATGTCCGAGCACAAATCAAGCCATGAAGTCCAAGGAATTTTCTGTAGACCTCCGAGACAGGATTGTATTGAGGCACAGATCTGGGGAAGGGTACAGAAAAATATCTGTAGCATTGAAGGTCACAATGAGCACAGTGGCCTCCATCATCCATTAATGGAAGAAGTTTAGAACCACTAGGACTCTTCCTAGAGCTGACCGCCTGGCCAAACTGAGGGATCAGAGGAGAAGGGCCTTAGTCAGGGAGGTGACCAAGAACCAGATGGTCACTCTGACAGTGCTCCAGCATTTCTCTGTGGAGAGAACCTTCCAGAGGAATAACCATCTCTGCAGCACTCCACCAATCAGGCCTGTATGGTAAAGTAGACAGACAGAAGCCACTGCTCAGTAAAAGCACATGAGAGCACTCCTGGAGTTTGCAAAAGGCAGCTGAAAGACTCCCAGACCATGAGAAACACAATGCTCTGGCCTGATGAAACAAAGATCAAACTCTAGGGCCTGAATGGCAATCATCATGTCTGGAGGAAACCATGTACTGCTCATCACCTGGACAATACCATCACTACAGTGAAGCATGGTGGTGGCAGCATCCTGCTATGGGCATGTTTTTGAGCAGCAGGAAATTGGAAACTAGTCAGGATTAAGGAAAGAATTAATGCAGCAATGTACAGAGACATTCTTGCTGAAAACCTGCTCCAGAGCGCTCTGACTCAGACTGGGGTAAAGTTAATCTTCCAACAGGACAATGACCCTGAACACACAGCCAAGATATCAAAGAAGTGGCTACAGGACAACTTTGTGAATGTCCTTGAGTTGCACAGCCAGAGCCCAGACTTGAAGCCGATTGAACATCTCTGGAGAGATCTGAAAATGGTCCAACATGAGAGGTCCTACAAATAAGAGAGAAACTGCCCCAGAATTGTTGTGCCAAGCTTGTAGCATCATACTCAAAAAGAAATGAGGCTGCAATTGCTGTCAAAGTTGCTTCAACAAAGTATTAAGCAGAGGTTGTGAATACTTATGTACATGTTCTTTCTTCTTTTTTTATTTTTAATATATTTTTGCTAATATTTCAAACACACTTCTTTCGCATTGTCAATATTGGGTATTATTGGTAGAATTTTGAGGGAAATAATGAATTTCATCCATTTTGGAATAAGGGTGTAACAACAAAATGTGGAAAAAGTGAAGTGCTGTGAATACTCTCCAGATGTACTGTAAGATTTTAAATATATTATGGGTAAGTAAAATATAGTTGCAAACACCTGCCCCCTTTAATGCAAGCCAAATCAGCCATTTGAGCACTCAGCCTTCTGTTTTATCTGTGGGAAATGAGAATGACTGGTTTTCAGTAACTTTCTCAGATGTCGGAAAATTACTAAAAACTAGCCACAATATTGAAACCTATTTTCATCACCCCACTCACTCCCCGCACTGCACAGACATGCAGAGAGAGCATTTGGATGCGAGGGTCACACACTTCAGTTCACAATAAAAAGTTTAAACTTGCGAAATGAAATTGAATCTCATGGCCAAAACACCTGTGTTTTTAGGACGCAAGACATGATTTTTTGATTGTTTTAATAAAAAATATTCTGTATGCAGAATCTGGCATTATCGCAAACTCTGTATAATGTTATAAGAAAGCTGAGAAATACCGTAAAATATCAATATTGTCAAAATGCCAAACAATGTTGATTTTCTTTTTTAATCCATATCGCTCACTCCTACTATCAATAATCGCTGTCTTTACCACATGGAGTCCGGCAGCAACATCAGGTG